>OX578138.1:5871036-5915523 GCA_951213105.1 Amaurobius ferox | reverse complement strand
TCCATAATGTTAAAAAACGGACAAGAATTGATAGACCGACTGAAATTTTGCCATAAAGATTTAAACTTCAGAAGCTACGATTTCAGGGATCTGTTTAATAACATCGATTTAACAAACCTACAAATGATCTTGAAAGAATTACATGAAGAGTATAATTTAAAACCATATATAACTCTCAGAAGATATTTGGATTTGATTGAGTTGGTTTTAAATGAAAACATACTATATGACGGTATGCATTTCTACAAACAGGTCAAAGGCATACCCATGGGTGGTGCATGCTCATCAATATTGGCGGATATTTATCTATCCAAATATGAAAGAGGAACCCATCTATTATCGGAAATACCTTATTTCCGTTATGTTGACGATGTGATATTAGGGGGTTATGCAAACACCCCTGACATAGATTTTGCATTCTACCCAAGGGAATTGGACTTAATTGAAAACCCGATCAATGAGGATGGATCGACAGACTTCTTGGATTTGTCAATAAGAAAGCACCAACAGTATGGAATTTATACAACCATACACGACAAGAGAAATTCATACAATATAAAAATTAATAATATTATTGATTGGAATTCAAACCTCACTAAAAATATATTCAGAAATATTATTATCGGGTACTTCAGAAGAAACAGAAACTACAGTACTTTTAAAAAAGACTGCATTCATGAATGTAATAAAATAATAAATGATGCATTAAAAAGAAATTACCCTAGATATTTTTTACAACATTATTACTATTCCTTTTTCAAAGAAAGAAATTGTACATTGTTTGATTCTAAATGAGAATTCTTAATCATATATATTTTCATATCTGCGATCCTATCATCTTGAAGTCTTTTCGCGCATGTGCGACTTTCCCTTATAAAATGTTGTGTTTTCATGCTGGATAGTAAGGGGTATCTCTTCCATGCTTGGTTCCATCTTTGCTCTTTTGTCCGTTCGGGTGCTTCTGTCTTTGCACATGTGGGAGATTGACCATTGAGTTACATTGGTGCCGTGAGCGTTGCCCGGGTCGTAAAAGCTGCTTTAAGCGGGAAAGGGGTGTCGCAATCCACCCCAGCCATTCTATGCAAATCATATGGTCACTCCTGTTCTCGCTTATTTTTTCTTCTTGTTTATATCCTTATATATATATATATATATATATAGTATACATATATATATATATATAGTATACATATATATATATATATATATATATATATATATATAGTATACATATATATATATATATATATATATATATATATATATATAGTATACATATATATATATATATATATATATATATATATATATATAGTATACATATATATATATATATATATATATATATATATATATAGTATACATATATATATATATATATATATATATATATATATATAGTATACATATATATATATATATATATATATATATATAGTATACATATATATATATATATATATATATATATATATATAGTATACATATATATATATATATATATATATATATATATAGTATACATATATAAATATATATATATATATATATATATAGTATACATATATATATATATATATATATATAGTATACATATATAAATATATATATATATATATATATAGTATACATATATATATATATATATATATATATATATATATAGTATACATATATATATATATATATATATATAGTATACATATATATATATATATATATATATATATATATAGTATACATATATAAATATATATATATATATATATATAGTATACATATATAAATATATATATATATATATATATATATAGTATACATATATATATATATATATATATATATATATATATAGTATACATATATATATATATATATATATATATATATAGTATACATATATATATATATATATATATATATAGTATACATATATATATATATATATATATATATATATAGTATACATATATATATATATATATATATATATATATATAGTATACATATATATATATATATATATATATATATAGTATATATATATATATATATATATATATATATAGTATACATATATATATATATATATATATATATATATATATAGTATACATATATATATATATATATATATATATATAGTATATATATATATATATATATATATAGTATACATATATATATATATATATATATATATATAGTATACATATATATATATATATATATATATATAGTATACATATATATATATATATATATATATAGTATACATATATATATATATATATAGTATACATATATATATATATATATATATATATAGTATACATATATATATATATATATAGTATACATATATATATATATATATATATATATATATATATATATATATATATATATATATATATAGTATACATATATATATATATATATATATATATATATATATATATATATATATAGTATACATATATATATATATATATATATATATATATATATATATATATATATATAGTATACATATATATATATATATATATATATATAGTATACATATATATATATATATATATATATATAGTATACATATATATATATATATATATATATATAGTATACATATATATATATATATATATATATATAGTATACATATATATATATATATATATATATATAGTATACATATATATATATATATATATATATATAGTATACATATATATATATATATATATATATATAGTATACATATATATACATATATATATATATATATATATATATATATATATATATATATATATATATATATATATATATACATATATATATATATATATATATATATAGTATACATATATATACATATATATATATATATATATATATATATATATATATATATATATATATATATATATATATATACATATATATATATATATATATATATATATATATATACATATATATATATATATATATATATATATATATATATATATATATATACATATATATATATATATATATATATATATATATATATATATATATATATATATATATATATATATATATATATATATATATATATATATATATATATATATATATATATATATATATATATATATATATATATATATATATATATATATATATATATATATATATATATATATATATATATATGGTATATATATATATTCAAACTTTTGATTTTAAAGATCTTTTCAATAATATGAAGATCTCTGACCTGTATAATGTAATTTTGGCCCTATACAATGATTATATTACTAATCTTACACCTCAAGCTAGTTTTGTTAATTTTCCTTAACTTCTTCACTTTGTTATTTTCAATAATTATATTTTTCAAGGAAATAAATTATTCCTACAAGTCTCAGGAGTTCCACAGAGTGGCTGCAGTAGCAGTATGTTAACTAATTTTAGCAGTATGTTAGCTAGCTTTATCATTTTGAACAGTCTTTTACGTCAATAGATTATACAATATACAGATATATTGATGATCTGATTTGCTTAGTACATACTGAAAATTGTGTCATTAATATAGATTTCTATCCTGATAATTTGGAATTAATTCCTAATGAAGCTACTATTAGTAAAAATATTAATTTTTTGGATTTAAATCTTTTTGTTGAACCTTCTAATAGAATTGTTACTAATTTATATGATAAAAAAGACTCTTTTAATTTTAAAATTAATAAAATCTTACCATTTAATTCCTGCAACTCGTTTCTATTGTTTAGAAATATAATTCTTAATCAGCTTTTTAGAATATATAGATTATCTGATAAAAAATTCCATGCTTTACTTATTGATAATCTAAAAATTACCAGCAATTTATATAAATAATCCTCTTATTTTGTAAATGGTATAGTTAAAAAATTTAGAATAGCTGGATTTTCTTGAATTTTATTTATTTAATATTGCTTTAAATTTTAGCTTGACATCTCCCTTCTCTTGTTTTAATTATAATTTATTTATACTTCCACTTAGACATTAGCCTTTCTATTATTGCCCCCCTTGATGGTATATTATCTCTTGTACATTTCTTTTCTTATTACTGTTATTTATTTCTTACGAATGGCAACAGTATATCTTATTCCTTTGTGAATGGCAACACTTGTCACTTCTTTCTGTGTTCCCGTGCCTTCTAGGTTAGTGTGTGTTTTCAGTCAGTTTTTTGGTATCCATTTTTCCTTTTATTTTTCTTATTTATGCATGTCGTCCAAGTAGAAATAGTTTATAGATATAATCTATCTATTTCTTCAGAAACATAAATTTTTGTGTTTGCTTCTACAAAAAAGTTGGACATGATTATGATTTTTGTGGAAGTGAACAATTCATGATTTAGGCTTAGAGCCTTGTCCACGTGTATAGCGTTTGTGCTTGATTTCGTTTGTTATTCTTTTTTCGACCTTTGTATTTAGATACTTTTCATTGACTTGTTGATTCGATATTTATTTTATTCATTTGTTTTATTTTTTTTTCCATTTGCTTGAAGATTTTTGATTTATACTTTTATTTCGTAAGCCTGTTAGATAGTTGAATTTTCGTGTTACAGCTTCTCACTTTTCTTTCATTGGATCTTCAAACCTTTTTTTTTTTATTGAAATCATTTTATTTATTAGCTGCATTTGCGCAATAAATTAAATGAATTTTGTTTTGTCATTCCTATTTACGCAATTTTTACATTTACATTATTGCAATGTTTTCATAATTTTAAAGTTTGCTACGGTATTTTTTTAAAAATTTTTGCAATCTATTCAAATTTATGCTGCATTTGCGCTACATTTAGTAATAGAAATAGTTATATTTTAATTTTACTTTCGTCCAATGCTATTAGCGAGATCTGCGGCACGCAAACTTCTGTTATTTTTTTCGGCTTTTCTGTTTTATTTTTACTTTCTTATTTAATAATAATATGTAGTATAATCTGTACTTCTCCTTTCTGCTTATTTTAGTTAATTACTGTTGTTTTTATTTTTAGTTAATTACTGTTTTTATTTTTAGTTAATTACTGTTGTTTTTGTTAGTATATTTTTCTAATTATATTTTGGATATATCTAGTGCTACCGTCTATTGCTTATTCTTACATCTATTGCTTATTCTTATTAATGCTTTTACTTGTAATTTTTTTGTGGGGATAATTATTTATATGCGTATAGTATTTGCTATTATTCGAATTATTGAAGTGCTTAAACTGTACTTATCAGTACAATCTTTATCTTACATGGAATGGATTTTAAGTGAATCCAGATTTTGCACTTTTGTATTAATTAATACACTGTGTTGTTTCATATTCTAGTTTAAAACTAATGTATCTTACATTGTGTTTTCTATTTTTTGTAATATTCTCCTGTTATTCATTAGGCTTTACTTGGACTTAGTTTTTTATAATTATAAATAAGCAATTATTTTATTTATTTCTTATATTCTCTCTATGCATTATTGTCTTTATTTTATGAATTCCACTTTTATTTTAAGAGTTACACTTCTTATTTGATTTAGTGACTGGTAACTTATTTATACTTTTTTATATAGTTAGATAGATATTGCCCGGTATTTTCAATTTATGTTGGGAATTGTTTAGACCGATATCAAATTACCAACATTGTGTAATGGATAATTTTGAATATATTAATTACCCACTAAAAATTATAATTTCAGTGTATGTAAGAATAAAAATTGCAAAACTTGCCCTTCTGCTTCTAAAACTCAAATTACGAACCTTAATAGCCATCTGCCTTTTTGTAAAGTTTTTAATTGCATATATCGTCTTTCTTGTAATATTTGTAATCTATCATATATTGGACAAATTAGTAATCCCATTCATCTACGTATGAATGTTCATAGAGATCACGTCAAAAAATATATCCTAAATAATAATTTTCATTCTACTTCTAATGAAATTGAATATAAACACTTTGCTGAACACGGTTTTGAAAATATCACAATACATATATTGGATATAAAAACAAATACTGCAGATAGGATTTATTTTGAAAACTATTATATAAAATCAAATTGTACTCTTTTTCCATATGGATTAAATCAACTATATCTTAATGGTAATATTGTGAAGAATAATTTTGTAGCTAATAAATACTCTATTTTTAATCACCTGTTTTTGAAACCTCCTTTATATAATAGTAAATCTGCTAAATTTAAAAGATTTAAAAGTGGCAATGGAAGTTCCTCAATTTTTAATCCTAAAGCTGAGATAATATGTTTGCATAATAAATTTAATAGCACTTTTCAGTGGAAATCAATTAAATCCTGGGTTTTTGCGGTAAAGAAAAAACATTTAAATAGAGTTTATGCAATTTTTTTTTAATTAAATCTTGCTAATGAACACTTTAACCATATTTTCTATGATTTACTTATTACAAGATCACAGTATTTAAATTTAAAACTTAATCAAAATCATCTTAATAATATATCAACTAATTCATATTGTGTTATTTCTTTCAAGCATCCCATTTATAATTCTATAAATTTTGGTCATCTTTTTAACAAGTTCAAGCATTTAATGCCTATTGGAGATTTGAGTGTATCAAAGACTTTTAAATACAACAGGCCTATTGGTAGATCAATATTTAATTATAATGAAATTTCACAATCTCTCTCTTCAGATCAGAATTCAAAATCAATTTTAAAAAATAAATGTAATTGTACAGTAAAAGATTATGCAAAACTTAGGTATTGTTAAAGACATTTTGTTAAGAACCATTATGTCTTTTGGCACTAAATTCAGGTTATACTCTTGTCATAATTTTATTAAAGTTTTAAAATCCATTAATCTTGATAAATATATATATAAATTAGCTTCTAAATATGTTATGCCTTTAGAGGCATTTAATATGTGGAAATTTACTTTATTAGAATCTATTAAAAATGCTATTAATAGTATTAAATTTTCTAGATCCATATATAATTTTGATAATATTAAAACCTCCATTATTGATTTACAAAAATCTTTTGTTATGATCTATGTTGATAAAGTCTCTAATAATTATGCTATTATCTGTAAAAAATTTTGTATACAATTTCTGTTAGATTATTTAAAAAATAATAGTCTTTTTAAACTTGATTTACATTCCATTAATAGTATTAAATTAAAAATTATCAATATGTATAGCGACTTAAATATTAAATATAAATTTCTTAAATTTCCATATATTGTGCTTATTTCAAAATTTCATAAAAATCCCATTAAATTTCGAACAGTAACTAGTGGGCATAATACTTACTCTACTACTGCGAGTAAATTACTTCTAAAGTCTCTAAATCAAATAAATGATAGTTTACGTCAGTCTAGCAATAATTATCTTATTCTTAATAATAGTAAAAAATTAATGAATAGATTAACATCCCTTAAAAATCTAATAGGATTTCAAACTTTTGATTTTAAAGATCTCTTCAATAATATCAAGATCTCTGACCTGTATGATGTAATTTTGGCCCTATACAATGATTATATTACTAATCTTACATCTCAAGCCAGTTTTGTTAATTTGCCTAAATTTCTTCACTTTGTTATTTTCAATAATTATATTTTTCAAGGAAATAAATTATACCTACAAGTCTCAGGAGTTCCACAGGGTGGCTGCAGTAGCAGTATGTTAGCTATTTTATATCTTTATCATTTTGAACAGCCTTTTACGTCAATAGATTATACAATATACAGATATGGTGATAATCTGATTTGCTTAGTAAATACTGAAAATTGTGTCATTAATATAGATTTCTATCCTGACAATTTGGAATTAATTCCTAATGAAGCTACTATTAGTAAAAATATTAATTTTTTGGATTTAAATCTTTTTGTTGAACCTTCTAATAGAATTGTTACTAATTTATATGATAAAAAAGACTCTTTTAATTTTAAAATTAATAAAATCTTACCATTTAATCCTGCAACTCGCTTCTATTGTTTAGAAATATAATTCTTAATCAGCTTTTTAGAATATATAAATTATCGGATAAAAAATTACATGCTTTACATATTGATAATCTGAAAATTACCAGCAATTTATATAAATTACCCTCTTATTTTGTAAATGGTATAGTTAAAAAATTTAGAATAGCTGGATTTTCTTGAATTTTATTTATTTAACATTGCTTTAAATTTTAGCCTGACATCCTCCTTCTCTTGTTTTAATTATAATTTATTTATACTTCCACTTAGACATTAGGCTTTCTATTATTGTCCCTCTTGATGGTATATTATCTCTTGTATACATGTCTTTTCGTATTACTGTTATTTATTTCTTACGAATGGCAACAGTATATCTTATTTCTTTGTGAATGGCAACCTTTGTCACTTCTTTCTGTGTTCCCGTGCTTTCTAGGTTAGTGTGTTTTTTCAGTCAGTTTTTTGGTATCCATTTTTCCTTTTATTTTTCTTATATATGTCGTCCAAGTAGAAATAGTTTATAGATATAATCTATCTATTTCTTCAGAAACATAAATTTTTGTGTTTGCTTCTACAAAAAAGTTGGACATGATTATGATTTTTGTGGAAGTGAACAATTCATGATTTAGGCTTAGAGCCTTGTCCACGTGTATAGCGTTTGTGCTTGATTTCGTTTGTTATTCTTTTTTCGACCTTTGTATTTAGATACTTTTCATTGACTTGTTGATTCGATATTTATTTTATTCATTTGTTTTATTTTTTTTTCCATTTGCTTGAAGATTTTTGATTTATACTTTGATTTCGTAAGCCTGTTAGATAGTTGAATTTTCGTGCTACAGTTTCTCACTTTTCTTTCATTGGATCTTCAAATCATTTTTTTCATATATATACATATATATATATATATTATATATATATATATATATATATATATATATATATATATATATATATATATATATTAATATATTATATATATATATATATATATATATATACATGGTTTGTTGAGAGACCACTATTTTATCGCATATAACACAGTAGAGAATGTTTACAAAATTTGCCCCAGCGAAAAAAAAAAAAAATTAAATTTCCCAGAATGCCAAGCGAAAAACTAGTTTAATCCGTCCACCATAAAACTCGAAGGTTTTTCTGCGCAAATTTGCTGACGGCATTGCTTCACACAACATTAAGCTAAGAATTATTTATTCCTGGCTTTACGGCGCATTCATCCGTAGCCTTTTAACATTTTCCCAATCTTATTTTGTGTTTGCTTTTTGGCAACAATACGGACAGTTCCCAGTAGATTCATCGCTGATAACGCTTTGGTCCGACGCTGATGCGGAGGTTGAGAATTTCACAGCCATCGGCCTCAGACAAACGCAGCAATTATTTAAAGGATGGGTAGATTTTTGTTGTGTTAGCTCCAGAAATCGATTTAAGGGGTATCTCTTTAAACAGCGTGTACCCATAAAAGGAGATTAGAAGCTTATTGGGATTCTTTCTAAAGGCTATCCAAACGCACACTAGGATTCAATTTTTCATGCAGATATATAAAGTAATTTAACTCTTAGACTGCACGCTACGATTCATTGACTATCATTGCCAGCTTATAGAAAAATAATTCTCAGTGCGTTCTATCTTCCACTCAAATGTTAAGTGATTAGAGAGATTGCTCCTGAATAAAATTGGAAATAAGGTTTGTATTTACACAGTAAAATTTTTCAGAAAATCTCGAGACGAGTGAGGAAATAGTTATTTGGAGAAAAGGGGAAACCTCCCGTTTCTGTGTTGAAATAGTTAGGTTTATACGCTTTGATCCTGATGTTGAAGTCTCAGGCTGTTTATGCTTGATTTTCTATAAATTCGCTGACAAATGACTGATGGTGAATATTCGTCATCGCAAAGATTGGCAAAATTGGAGTTTAATTCACGGTAGATTGATTCATTCTGCAAAAGCAGTGTGTAAGTGGAAATCGCGTAAATCAATAAGAATGGAAACACGGCAATTTAGTAGATATTTTAAAATACATAGCAAAGGCAACCAAGTGTTTAGTAAATCAGTCTTTAATATTAATACCATCAATGACGTACATTAAATTACAAAAGAGAGCTTTCGGATGCTATAACGTCCTTTATAAGTGATGAAATTGTTTAAGATGCAACGAAAGCGAGTTCTTTCGTCAATGAGCTCATGCTCGTCACATCTTAAGCAATTTACATTGACACTGATGAAGGACGTTGTAGCGTCTGAAAGCACTCTGGATCTTTTGTAATTGAATGTATATCATTGATGGTGTTAATATTAAAAACTTTTTTACGAAACACCCGGTTGGCTTTGCTATATATTTTAAAGGAAATCGTGCAATTTAATATTTTATAGAAAAATGATATCCATGGCAAATGTTGGTGGGTATTAAAATGACACTCATTATAAAAATGTGAAAATTTATAAACATTTATATTATGTTATACTTAAACCTTGCTATACCGAAATTAAACCGTGAAAAACAAAATTATGTAGTATTTTTTCAAACAAATTCGTGCAATTCGGGTATCTTACAAATGGAAGGGTCAGTGTAAACTATGCGTTGATATAATATTATGTTGATGAAATTAAAGTAACAGAGTTTAGCTATATTTAAAACAAACCACTTTCACCCCGCACTTCGTCCGTTCGAAATAGCTAACGGCCATTAAATGTGATACCTACACACTGAATAAAAGTGGTTGATACTATTTCTGAATATTAAAAACCATTTCAGATTTAATCATAAAAATGGTACGCATATATATATAATTATGTCAACAAGTATATTGTACCTTATTTTCGCACACGACAAAATGGATAAATTGTTTTGTTCTTACGATGGGCATTGAAAAGATATAGAATTGTGCTTTTATTGTTTTTGAGAGATAAAGTGGTGTAAGTTTTTCAAATACCCCTTTGCATCGTTACTGCAAATTCAAATTTCCCAAATTTTCGATTTATCCGTTAATCTGGAAATTCAGACGAATCGAATAAAATCCAAACCAAGATATTAGCTTAATGATTAAGCGTTTTTAAGTTTTTTTTTTTATTATTCTTTTGCATGTCTACCCCTAATTCGATTTTTTGGAAATATTAGATTTTTTCCGTTGACCTAGAAGATAAGATGGGTCGAATGAGACCGAAAACAAGGTTTTAGCTATAGAGTGGGAGTACTCAATAATTGCGCAAAGTAATTTTGAGCTTTTTTTATTACTTCTATTGTTACTCGTAATTCGACATTTTTTAAATATTAGATTTTTCCGTTGAACTAGAAGACGAGTTGGATCGAATGGGGCCAAAACGAAAAGTCTAGCTAAAGTGGAAGTACCCAATAATTAAGCACGATGTTTTATTATTATTATTATTATTGTTGTTTCTTTGCATCGTCACCCTTCTATCGAATGTTCGAAATATTACATTTTTCCGCTGGGCTAGAAAATGACAAGGATCAAATGGAACCAAAACCGAGATTCGGAAGTACTTTATAATTGAGCAAAGTGGATTCGAGTTTTTGATTATTCCTACACATCGTTACACCAAATTCGAAATTTTGAAATATTAGTTTTCTCCTCTGATCTGAAATCTGGGATACATGGGATGAATCCAAAACCAAGATTCTGGCTCTGTAATGGAATGGATCGATCATTTAAAGATAAGAGTTTACAGAGTGGATTTTTTTTTTTAATTGTCTCATTGCACCGTTACTCCTAACTCGAATATTCAAAATATTAGATTTTCCCTTAGTTTTGCAACTGAGGTGCATATATAGTTTAAGTACATACATATATAGTTTAAGTGCTCTACGTATAGTTGATGTACTCTAAGTATAACTGAAGTGCTCTAGCTATAGTTGAAGTGCTCCAAAATTTTGAAACATTTTCTCATTACTTGATTCGTTCCACGTGTATGCAAAATTTCAAGTTTCTACCTTCAGCAGTTTGGATTGTGTCATTCATATAAAATCAGTCAGTCAGTCTCACTTAGCTGTTGTACACAGAAAAAAAAATATTTATAAATGTCCACGATTTATAAATGTTTAAACAAACCTCCAAGATTTTAGATTTTTTTTTATTATCTAGGTTAAGTTCCAAATGTATGCAAACTTTCAATTTAAAACCTTCAGTAATTTGGGCTGTGGATGTGTTTGTTCCTCAGTCACTTAGTCTCACTTAGCTGTGTTGTTGTTGTTGAGACCCAGGCTGTCCGACCTACCAGAAAGGTGTTGAAAACCCAGGCCGTCCGGCTCGTCAACAAGGACTTGAGCATCCATTTGGACGGCCGGGAAGGAGTTAGCCGAAACCAACTCCCAACTTCCATGGCTTTCGTCCGACGGTCCAGCAACGTTTATTTTGAGAATCAAAAATTTACAGGAGAGTTTACATAATATGTTTCACATTTTGAAACAATATAAAGTTTAAACAGTGAAAGACACATTAAAACGGATTACAATAATTCTTGAACAATTGTTACTTCAACTGGTGCACAATGAGAAATAATACAACAAAAACAACAACGAAGACAAAAACAAAAACTAAACCAAACCAACTAAAACTAAACCAACCAAAAACAAAAACTAAACCAAGACAAACAGCAACAAACGGGGCACAATCAAAACACAGCAAAACACAGACAAAACAAAGACAAAAACAAAACACAGACAAAACAAGGCAACCAAACAAAGAGAGGGTAACACCTCCAGGGAAAAGGACAACAGGGGACCACCGACCAAATGGGCGAAAAGGGAGAGGCTCACAAGCTGATCAGGAAATTTGATTAGAGATGTCTCTAGCAATGAGAACACAGTTTTTAATTTTATCTATAGAAGATTTATTTGAACTGACTCTCGAGAACCAGGCTGCGCAATTGGCAGGGGAGGGTTTTGTAAGATGAAAATTTTTTGTATGGGGACAAGAAAAAACAAAATGGTCGGCATCGCCGAAAGAACCGCAGGTGCAACAAGAGGTGGATTTATGTTTAAAATAATGGAGATAATCTAGAAATGGGCCATGCCCAGTTAAAAAATATATTAAATATTTGTTAGTAATTTGGAGAGAGGGATTGACCAGAGGGAGGAAGGAAGAAATCCGGGCCGGATCATGAGTCCGGGGGGAAATATAAGAGTTAAGAAAGATTTGCCAATGATGAGAAATATTTTGTTTACAAAATTTTTTAAGGAGGGAAAACGGAAAGGGAAGGGAAAAGGGAGAACCCGAGGAGGTAGCAAGTTTGGCGTACTTATCCGCAGTCTCATTTCCCGAGATATCAGAGTGGGCCTTAACCCAACGAATATTAATAAGATTTTTGTTTGCTAAAGCATTAAGTTTAATTTTTGAAAGATAAGAGGATTTATTTTTAATGGAATTTAGAGCCGAAAGAGAAGAAAAACTATCTGTGAAAATATTAATTTTAGTATTATTAGTTGAGGCCCAATTAATAGCAAAATTAATGGCGGCAATTTCTGCCTGAAAAACCGTGTTCCCATTAGCTAGTTTAAAAGTGAATGTTTCTTGAAGCGTATCATGATTGAATATACAGACAGCAAAACCAGTGTTTCCATCAATGGAAGAGCCATCTGTATAAACATTGAATTTAGAAAAAGAGGAGGGAGGGAGGGGGACAAGATTAGCAATACGATTAGAAGGAGGGATAGTAGAAACCGGGCAGTTTGAGTCGAAAAGGGAAGGGTCCGGGACGGGCAAATTAGAGAAGAGATTTAAACGATGTTTCCAAAAAGCATATTTTATATAGTTGGTGTTAATTACTATATGGATAGGGGGAATACCAGTAATGGAGTAAAGAGAAATGTTAGAAGTGGTCCGAAAACCAGAAGAAATTTTTAAAAGAAAAATCCTTTGAAGGGAGAGAAGTTTTTTGACCTGATCCCCCGTCAATGCTTGACCCCAGATTCCCGCACCATAAATTAAAGACTTTTCTATTACCGATAGGTACCAGATTTTTAAAAAGGATTTGTCTACCCCCCAATTATTGCCAGACACCCGCCCAAAGGTGTTGGCGATCTTATAACATTTCTCCTTTAGGTTAAATATATGTGTACTCCATTTGAGATTATCATCTATTGTTATTCCTAGGAAGATAAGAGAACGGGAGGTAGGAATTTTATAGTTCAAAATTTTAAAAGAGGGCCTATTACGAATTTTAGATCTGTTTTTGTTAAAGATTATGGCTCTACATTTATCAGGAGAGATCGTAAGTTTAAGATTTGAAAGGGAGGAGGAAACAAGATTTAGCAGGTTATTTGTATTGTTACGAAGGGTCATCAGATTGACACCGTAAGTAACCACCGCAAGATCATCTGCGAAGGCTTGGATATGAAAAAGGTTATTATTAAGTTTGAGGATGTCATTAAAATAAATGCTCCACAGGGTAGGGGAGATAACCGAACCCTGTGGAGCTCCCATAGATATTGTTTTATTAAATGTAATAGAATTATCGATAAAAGAAATTTGTCTGTTGCTTAAGTAGGAATATATAAAAGATTGAAAAGTTGGCGGTAGGTTTATGTTTGATAAAGTTTGAGGTAAGATACTCCAGTTAAGGCTATCAAAAGCCCCGTAACTGTTTGGACGGCCGGGAAGTGCCACCCAATTTAGACCGGAACCCAGTGGGGGAGGCATCCACAGGGACCGTACCCTCCTTCCCCTACCTCCAACCTTTCGGAAGGATTTACGGACCCACATGTTTAACGTGATCGTACTCCGCATGAACACGACGGCAGTTGTGGCAGCGTGCAAATCCAGCGCGCAAACCACCGGGCTACCGCGCCCGAAATGTGCCAACAGCACGCGGTGCTGCCTGACTTCGGTGATCTAACGAGAACCGGTGTTTTCAGCACGGTACGGCCGTTGGCTCACTTAGCTGTGTGTATATGATAATGCATTCAAAATATTACACATGTACACTGACTTATTTGAATTTGAGTGGCTGAAAATCGCTGCGGATGTAAATGGCAGTATGCAAATATCGTATGTTACAACCAATCACGATTGACTGCCCGGATATATGCTAATTAGACAGTCGTTGAAGACGCCAGCGTTCTAAAGGGTTTGAGGAGGTGTGTTAAATAAATGCTGATACTAAGTGTTTATAACTTTTGTAGGATAATTTTTGATGATATTCGTGTTTCTATGGCTGAAAGAAGATGAATGACAGATAGTAAGAGTTGGCGTGCTGTCGAACGCATTGAAGGAGGACAGTCAATCAATCATGTCGCTAGTTTCTTTGGCGTTGATCATTCGGTAATTTCTCAATTATGGAAACAATTCCAAACAAGTCAAACAGTTGTCCGGAGATCTGTGCCCGGTCGTCCAAGGGTTACCACACTCTCTGATGATCGGTATATTGCTATAGTAGCCAAGCGGAAACGACGAGCGACCTCCACAACTGTTACATCCATAGTTGCAGCGGCACTTGGTAAGAAAATATCTGCCAGTAGTCTGAGCCGAAGGCTCCACGTGAAGGAACTGTACGCCCGAGTACTACATTTCTGAGTTCTACTAACCGTCCAAGCCAGAGAGGCAAGATTAAAGTGGTGTCGTCAACATGTGAATTGGACTGTCTCAGATTGGTGCAACGTCTTGTTCGCGGACGAGTCCAGATTTGCCCTGGAATCAGATGATAAGCGTGTAAGGGTCTGGAGAGAAGGAGGCACACGCAATCAGGCTAAGAATATCATCGAACACTACGCATTCAGAGGTGGCAGCGTCATGGTGTGGGCTGGAATTTCAATGGAATATCGCACAGAGCTGCACATCTTAGGCGGTTCTGCGACGGCTGCGAGGTATCGGGATGAAGTCCTGGACCCCACTGCGCGACTCTACACTACAGAAGTTGGTTCTAATTTCCTCCTTATGACGATAATGCCCGTCTCCATCGAGCTAACGTACCTGACGAATACCTGGAAAGTGAGGATATTTCTCGTATGGAGTGGCTGACGTATTCGCTCGACCTTAATCCCATTGAAAACTTTTGGGATGCCCTTGGGCGTGCTGTCTCTGCACGTTTATCTCCTCTAGCCAGTCTCAGAGAGTTGGAAACTGCCCTATTGGAGGAATGGCCATTGCTCGCATCTGCGATGGTTGATCATCTCATTGAAAGCATGGGAAATCGTTGTAATGTTTGTGTGAAAGTCCGAGGTGGTCACATACGATATTAATGTAAGTTTTGTTTGGTTTGTTTGCCTTTAAACACCATTTTGTTAATGATCCAAATGTGACGTCATCCTATAACTCACGAAAAGTAAATATTTTTTCACCTTTGTACACAGTTCTTGTTTCTTTTAATGCATAAACACATTTATTACCTTCATGTGCAATTTTAAGTTAATCAAAACTTTACTTTTCTATTTTTGTTGATTTTACCGTCTGTGCTTAACTTTTGGAAGTCATTGTATATTAAACGTGGCAGTGTTAGTTGCGACTTTATCTGTGGTAAGTTTAAGACGCTGCTTAGTTTCACTACACTCAAGGCTGTTTGTATATGGTAAATATGTTTTATTTGTGCAAAAAATCCAAGTAAGAGAAAAAAAACCTTGAGTCTATACTGAGGTCTGTTTTCACATGAAATAAGTTTTGACAGTAAAATAATCTCTGTTAAAGCAGACTCTGGTGTATACAAAATTATATACCTTGCAAAAATATCCATCGAAGGTCCAGACCACACTACCAGCCCTAAGGCTTATGGCAATGTAATGTGTGGCCGGGCAAAAATATCCGTGTAAATGTATAAGCTTTACCTAATCTAACCGTGGAGTGTTAGATCAAAACGAATAGTGTAGATATATATAATGGGAATTTTTCTAAACAGTGTTAATCAGTATCGTGTAGTGTAAAAACCTATTTGAGTGTATACGTTACTTCGAAATTATCCACGAGATATCAATAAAATACCAATGACATCGGTTCGTGTAATTTTGCAAGTGAATAAAAATTGTGATTATTTTTCTACGTTGGTTTATTAGACTGTTAAAGAAGCACATTCCACATCGTTTCTACAGATTACGGGTGGTCATTTACTGATCCAATACAATCTCCTTCAGTGGATTCCATGGATGGTCACGTGCTCATCAACGTCATTACTGAGAACCAATCAAATCTTTATATACGTCTATTGGATGAAATGACAGAAATCCCACGTCAGCACAGCTGAAAATATTTCGGGCTTCTAGAAAATTTTCTTCATTTGACCGCTGTCAGCATTTTTTCAAAATCTGTCAGTCTAAGTAAAAACCAAAGACACAACTCATTTTAGTGGATAATGTTGAAGCAAAAAAGCCATGAATCGAATAAGGCTATTTATGTATAATAATGTTTGATATATCTGGAGTGTGAATTTCAACTCGTCTTTCTTACAATTCGAATTCTAATCACATAGATTACAAAACCTAACCTACCTAATTTTAGCTTTTATATAAAGTAAAAGTATCAACACAAATTCCAAAGCTATACGAGCATTTTTATTGATTCCCGCACTTCGTAATTGAAATAAGTCGTGTTCGAACGTGTGATTTACACAATTTTTTTGAACTTGTTTCAGTTTTTTACTATATACATTTAGTAACCATATTACTTTTCCAACAATACATGGCGATGTAAAGGGAAAGTATTGGAACCGTGTCGAAAATCGCAACTCGAGGTTTCGACGGAGCCACACGTTTTGAGCACTCTAGATTCCTGAGAATCTCTGTTTAGAGTGACGTCTCTCTCTCTCTCTCTCTCTGTGTGTGTGTGTATGTGTAATGAGGGCTATCTGAAAACTGACTGACCGCAAAAACTTCACAAAATTTATTAGATAAGTCACTTGTGAGTGACCCTACTGCTGATCAGATTTTTATACGACTCGGAAAAATAGAACATGCCTTTTTATGAAATGGTCTGCAAAAATCGTTAAAATCTAAAATAAAAAAACTACGCATGTTCAAATATATCATTTAAATGCTTATTTTATACATACTTTTTTACGATGAAAAGAATAAGAATAAAACTAACCGTTTTCGAGATATTTAAGTTTGTTTGCATTTTTACTACATCGTCTTTGAAAATACATCAAGTCGCCAAATAGAAACGAAAATTAAATTAAAACTTCAAATTCAGTGGGATTTCAATCCGTGTTATTTTAAATAATTATCCGTGTTATTTTATGCAATTAAACTCAATACAATGAATTATAAAATAAAGGAAGAGAAAATAAATTTGAGTCATGTGCTGTCCACGTTAGATTTTTTTGCTCTGCAATCTATATAAATAAAAATGAAAATCTGTCTGTCAGTCTGTCTGTCTGTTTGTCACACCATCACGGGAGAACGGCTGAACCGAATTTGATGAAATTTTGTGGGTAGCCCAGAAATAGCCCCACTTAAAATTATATCCGTGTTTTGAGTTTCTACGACCAGTGGTTCTCGAGATATTAGTAAAAAACGAAATTTTCGTTTGTCTCATCATCACGGAAAAACGGCTGAACCGAATTTAATGAAATTTGGTGAATAGCCTTGAAATATCCCTCCATAACTTTTTTCCAAGTTTCGAGTTTCTAAGACCTGGGGTTGTCGAGATATTAATGAAAAACGGAACTTTTTCCTTGGAGTTCTACTCCCTAACTCCGTGGTTTATCCAAACGAAAAGCTTGAAAATCGTTTGAAAGTGAATTAAAATTTAATCTCTGAGTTTGATGGGAGATTTTTTGCGTTAATTAGTCACTTTCTGAAAACATGAATTGTTTGAAACATGATTTAAAGGGGAAATCTATCTCCATGGTTCATGGTTTATTTAAAACAAGCTTTTACGGAACAATGAGAAGTATAGAGAAATCAAAATCGTTATTTAATTTCGCAGTTTATGTTATAAGACATGACATATTTAACATGTTATAAGATTCTATCTTATATCATGTTACTCAGAAACGCAATTAAATTAAATCTGTCTGCTAATTTTAATAAGTATTTTTTCGATTTGAATAATAAATAAATGGATATAAAAATATATTTTAGAAAAGAACGATTTGATTTTTCTTATAGCATTTTTGACTGGATAATATCAATTACGGTCTTCAGGTTTAAAAATTGTTATTATTTATATTTTCGGGGATTATTGATTCAAGGATTATTGATATTTTCAAGTTATTATGCAATTATTTTATTATGACAAAAATTGTTTAAACTCATATATTGTATGTTGTACGAATCTTCTACAAATACACGTGTATATCTTTTAATCTACGAGAATATAAGTAGTACAGGTATATTGACATATGTTTTGATATATATTGGCATATATTGGAATCAATTACGACATTCTGGTATAAAGAGTACGGATATTATTGATGTTTTCAATTTATTACGTCATCTCTTTTATTTTGGCAAATATTTTTGAGACGCATATTGTAATACGGGTAATCTTCTACTAACACATTGGCATATTTTCTGATCTGCGACAATATAATTAGTACGGGGTTGCATATATTCATTCAATTCCTATTTTTTCTTCTGTAAATTTGCTTACAAAAGGGGGCAGGATGTTTTATTCTTCAGATCTGATCGTGAAGATAATTTTGCATAGTGAGAACATATATTCTTAAACTTCTCTTTAGGAGCAATAAATTTAATATTTTAACAGAATTTGCACATGATTGCGAACTTTAAGTTTCTTTAAATTATACACTCCGTACGAATAACAGGTGTGCTGTTAGTGGTTAATAAATTTTAACATTTTAGGAGGATATATCATGTTGCTCGGCATCGCAATTAAATTAAATGTGTTTGTTAATGTTTTTATTATTTTTTTTCGATTTAAATAATAAATAAATGGATATAAAAGTATATCTTATGAATGGACGGTTTGATTTTTCTTTTAATTATATTAATTGCTGACTGCGTACATCAATTTCATTTATTTTGGCAAAGAGTTTTCAAGCTTATATCGTATTTAGCTACTAAACTCATATATTGTGTTTAGCCAATAAATTCATATAGCCGATTGTTGAAACAGAAAAAGAGTAGAGCGGGTATATCTTCTAATACAATTGTAGTGTTTTCATTTAGTATATTGAAACGGGATAAAAATGTTTCATTCAGATCTGCAAATTCAAAGCTACGAATTTGGAGGGATATCGCTAATTTGACAACTTTTCTTAAACTTTGCCAAATTGACGGAAATGTCGCCAAATTGATATAAACGACACACAAACAGCTGCCATAAACCTTCGGGTTGGTCGTGTGGCTTGGGTCTTCTACATATCAATGAAATTTTTTTTTGTTTTGTTAGAAGAGAGTACTGAAATGATGTTTGGTTAGCATTTCTCTGTCAGACCAACCATCCTACTTAGTAATACATTTAGCGAATTTTTAAAATGTCACCAAATTGATAAAAATGTTTTCAAATCTATAAAAATATCTTGAAATTGATAAAATTGCGCTACATAAATGATATTAATTGTTTTTTGTTAGGGGATAGTATTGTGATGATATTTCGTCAATTTGTCGCAAAGTGGAACTGTCAGTTCTATAGTCCCACTAGGCGATAAATTTGGCGATTTTTTAAAATGTCGCTAATTTGACGAAACTGTCGCCAAATGTTCCATAGAAATATAACTATTTAGACGATATTTTTTCTACCAATTTATTTGAAGCAAATGATATCATGTCGTTTAGCAACGGATCCAATGTGTTATGCGGCAGACGATTTTTATTAAATCCTTTCCGATTTGAATAATGAAGATATGTATATAAAATAAATTTCATTGCCATTTCATTTTGGACTGGATAATATCAATTATACTCTTCAGGTTTAAACATTATTATTATTGATATTTTCCGGAATTATTGATTCAGGGATTATTGATATTTTTAAGTTATTACGCCATTGTTTTATTGCGGCAAAAATTGCTGACACACGCATATTGTACGTTGTACGAGTAATCTTCTAGGAATGCACGGGTATATCTTCTAACCTACGAGAATATAAGTAGTACAGGTATATTGGCATATGTTTTGACATATATTGGCATATATATTGGAATCAAGTACAGTCTTCTGGTATGAAGACTAAGGGGATTAATTATATATTCAATTTATTACGTCGTCTGTTGTATTTTACCAAAAAACATTTGTGACTCATATTGCAAAACGGGTAATCTTCTACTAATAATCGGACATTATAAGTAGTACGTGTATATCTTCCCATATAATTTTAGCACTTTCATTTTGACATATATTGGAATAAATGACTGTCTTCAGATTTAAAGATTACGGGTTTATTGGTATTTTCAATTTATACATGTAATCTACTAATACAGGTTATATTGTCTAATATTCGCGTATATAATTAGTACGGGTCCCATATAATTTTAACGCTTTTATTTTGCATATATTGATTCAATTCCATATTTTTTTTTATATTTGCTTACATAAGGGGTCCAAGATGTTTTATTCTTCAGATATGTCCATGAAGATAATTTTATATAGCGAGAACAGAGATTCTTAAACTTCTTTTTAGGAGCATTATATTAAATATTTTAACAGAATATTTTGATTAAACATGTCATTTAGTATACTATAAGAATTTGGGCATGATTATGAATTTCAAGTTTCTTTATATTATATACTCCGTACGAAGAACGGGTATGCTGCTAGTCTATATAAATAAAATTGAAAATCTGTCTGTCTGTCTGTCTGTTTGTCCCATCATAACGGGAGAACGGCTGCACCGAATTTGATGAAATTTTGTGGGTAGCCTAGAAATAGCCCCACTTAATAGTCTGTGTTTTGAGTTTCTACGACCTGTGGTTCTCGAGATATTAGTAAAAAACGAAATTTCCGTTTGTCTCATCATCACGGGAAAACGGCTGAACCGAATTTAATGAAATTTTGTGGATAGCCTTGAAATAGCCCCCCCCCCCTCCCCATAAATTTAGTCCAAGTTTCGAGTTTCGAATACCAGGGGTTGTCGAGATATTAATGAAAAACGGAACTTTTTCCTAGGAGTTCTACTTTCCACCTTCGTGGTTTATCCAAACGGAAAGGATGAAAATCGTTTATTTAAAACGTCAAAATGAAATAAAACTTTATTTCCGAGTTTGGTGCAGGATTTTTGCATTAATTAGTCACTATAGGAAAATATGAATTGTTTGAAACATTAATTTAAATGGAAAAATCTACCTCCATGGTTCATCTTTCACAAGCTTTTACTCAACGATGAAAAGTATAAAGAAATCAAAATGGCTATTTAATTTTGCTATTTATGAGGAAGATTCTATCTGATATCCTGTTGCTCGGCAACGGGATGAAATTAAATGTGTTGTTAATATTTATTATTATTTTTTCTATTTGTATAATAAATAAATGGATGTAAAAATATATTTTATAAATGAACGGCTTGATTGTTCTTTTAATTATATAAATTGCGGACTGCGTAAATCACTTTAATTTATTTTAGCAAAGAGGTTTCAAGCTCATATATTGTGTTTAACTAATAAACTCATATATCGTGTTTACCCAATAAATTCATTTAGCCGATTGTTGAAGCAGAAAAAAAGTAGAACGGGTGTATGTATCTTCTAATACAATTTTAGTGTTTTCATTTAGTATATACAAACGGGATCAGGATATTTTATTCTTCAGATTTGCAGATTCAGAGCTAGGAATTTAGCGGAATATCTCTAAATAACTTCGTAACTTTTCTTAAACTTTACCAAATTAGTGGAAATGTCTCCAAATTGAAAAAAATGACCCAAATCAATGAAATTAAATTTGTTTTTTTAGAATAAAGTACTGAAATGATGTTTCTGTAGCATTTGTCGGTCAGTCCATCCATCCTACTTAGTAACACATTTAACGAATTTTTTTAATATCACCAAATTGATAAAAATATTTCTAAATCCATAAATATATCAAGGAATTGATGAAATCGCGCTTAATAAATGAAATTAATTGTGTTTTGTTAGGGGATAGTATTGTGATGATGTTTCGTCAATTTGTCGCAAAGTGGGATTATTAGTTCTACAGTCCCACTTGGCGATACATTTGGCGATTTTTTAAGTTATCGCTAAATTGACGAAAATGTCGCCAAACCTTCCATGGAGATCGCATTATTCAGACGATATGATTTCCATCAATTTATTTGAAGCAAATGATATCATGTCGCTTAGCAACGGATCCAATATGTTATGCGGCATACGATTGTTATTAAATCTTTTCCGATTTGAATAATAAAAATATGTATATAAAATAAATTTCATTGACATTGCATTTTTGACTGGATAATATCAATTACGGTCTTCAGATTTAAACATTATTATCATTGATATTTTCGGGGACTGTTGATTCAGGGATTATTAATATTTTCAAGTTATTATGCCATTGTTTATTTATGACGAAAATTGTTTAAACTCATATATAGTACTTTGTACGAGTAATCTTCTACAAATGCACGGATATATCTTCTAATCTACGAGAATATAAGTAGTACAGATATATTGGCATATATTTTGATATATATTGGCATATATTGGAATCAATTACGACCTTCTGGTATTAAGATTACGGGGATTTTTGATATTTTCAATTTATTACGTCATCTCTTTTGTTTTGGCAAATATTTTTGAGACTCATATTACAATACGGGTAAGCTTCTACTAACACACTGGCATATTTTCTAATTTGTGACAATATAAGTAGTACGGGGTTGCATATATTGATTCAATTCCTTTTTTTTTTTGTAAATTTGCTTACAAAAGCTGCCAGGATGTTTTATTTTTCAGATCTGCCCGTGAAGATAATTTTGTATAGTGAGAACAGATATTCTTAAACTTCTCTTTATGAGCAATAAATGTAATATTTTAACAGAATTTGCACATGACTGCGAATTATAAATTTCTTTATATTATATATTCCGTACGAAGAACGGGTATGCTGCTAGTATATAAATAAAATTAAAAAGCTATCTGTATATGTGTATGTTCGTCTCATCATCCAGAGAGAACCGCTGCACCGAATTTCATATATATCTTGTGGATAGCCTTGGAATAGACCTACTTAAAATTGAGTCCATGTTTCGAGTTTCTTGGACCAGGAGTTGTCGAACTATTAATAAGAAACGATTTTTATTAAATATTTTTCCATTTAAATAATTGAGAAATGTATAGAATAAAAAGTTTTATCGGAATTATATTTTTGACTGTATTAAATTAAATACTGCTATCGGGTAGAAAGGTTTCAGGGATTATTGATATTTTTAATTTCTGAAGTCATCTGTTGTTCTTTTTTTTTTTTTTTTTTTTTTTTTTTTGGCAAATTCATATTATTGTGCTTAGCGAATTGTTGTAACAGAATGAAAATGGTACAGGTATATCTTCTAATATCATTTAGCGCTTTCATTCTTGCGTATGTTAATCCAAAAGATATGGCAAATTTTGATTTTATAGAGCTTTTATTTTGGTAGATATTGATCGAATTTTGTATTTTTTTTGTAAAGTTTTGCAGCGAAATTATGATGTAATTATGGAGCTTTAAGTAGCGTATGACATTATATACTGAAAGTGAGACTTTGATGTCATTTTATTTTTTATCATTTTATAAATTTGTTTTTGAGATACCACGTAACTCGGAGTGTCACGCTCATTTCGTTAACATGTTTAACATTAAAAAATTTTCATGCTTCTTTCAATAAAAGCAGTAAATATTCTTGCGTGTTTTTTGTTTATTAACATTTTCCAACATAGTTGTAAAGCGTTTATGAAATATGATCGCTTATATCATAAAAACAAAACATAAACCATTTGACCTTCTCATGCATTACTTGGAGGGGAAAAAAAAAAAAAAAAAAAGAGTGACTTAGCATTCATTGAAGGCTTATTATTTACTCAAAATAATTTAGCTCTGAAGTCTGGAATATAACTGATATGAATGAAATATTCATTGATTTTACACAGAGAAGCGGACGGGCCAACGGCCGTACCGTGCTGAAAACACCGGTTCTCGTTAGATCACCGAAGTCAAGCAGCATCGGGCGCGGTTAGTACTTGGTGGGTGACCACCTCGGAACACCGCGTGCTGTTGGCCATCTCGGGTGCGGTATCCCCGTGGTTTGCGCGCTAGATTTGCACGCTACCACAAATGCCGTCGTGTTCATGCGGAGTACGATCACGTTAAACATGTGGGTCCGTAAGTCCTTCCGAGAGGTTGGTGGTAGGGGAAGGAGGGTACGGTCCCTGTGGATGCCTCCCCCACTGGGTTCCGGTCTAAATTGGGTGGCACTTCCCGGCCGTCCATACAGTTACCTTACACCTTTCTGGTAGGTCGGACGGTCTGGGTCTCAACAACAACAACAGAGAAGCGGACGGCATTGACATTTTTGATGGAGTTTTAAGTTTCCAAGTATGTAGTACTATGATAATTTAAAAATATCACCGTTGAATGCATCGCATTTTAGAGATGTTTAAATAAAATTGCGTTTCAGTTGGAAAGTATTTCATAATCAATGATTTATGCATGATTGATCTTTCTTGTTACTTATAGGGCAGAATCCTTATAGTTACTTATAGGGCAGAATGTAAAAGGGAAAATTTTTAACACGTGATACTGCTTATGTCGAGTTATGAATTGATGTTATTATACAAATCAGCCCCTTTAAATTTATCATAAAGGTTTGATTCGATATATGATGAAAAATTTATTATAAAATCGCAAAAGACTAAAAAGTATAAAATAATTATTTTTAAATGACACGGTTTTAGCTCTAAAAAGTAAAAAATAACTTTTAGATATGACACCATTCTTGGACCCCGGCCGTCTAAGCAGTTACTCGAGTCCTTTGGATGAGTCGGAGGGTCTGGGTCTTCAACCATTCGTGGCCATACGTGGAAAAAAATAAAATTGCTGAGGAGCCCATAAACAAATTATATTTGGATATTAACAGAATTTTAAGGAACAATAGAAGTGATAACAGAGAAATGACATATATAATAATGATTATATTCAATTTATTTTAATTTCTCTTTGAGAATTTTGATTTAAAAATCAGTAAGCAGATTTTTATATATTATAGTTAAAAAATATACGTATATATAAATATGCTAATAATTGCTAAAATCAACTTTATTTCAAAAGATATTTAAAATGACTCTTTACTTAAATAATATGCATTTATAAGCGATACAATTTTTTATGGATGTATTTTCGTAACGCTCCAATAATAGCTTGATTCAAAAATCATAGATTTGATTTACGTTAATAAAAGGTCAAAATTCAATAAATACATCTTAAATATTTTAAATATAATTATTCTTCGTTATTGCGAAATTAACAAAAGATCGTTGCAATAACAATTTGGCATTTTGATTCATTCTAGCTACTCTATCTAAAAGCCAACACATGTGTTGTTGGTATTGTGTCACTGTATAGAAGGGAAGGAACATATTTTTGGCTGAAAAGGTCGTTATAACCAGGCTCTACTGTATGTAAGACTTAGAGGTAAGTTACTTTTAGGACATATCCTGTCGTTGTCATTCAGTCCGTTCCAACCCGATTCAAAGAACTCATCCGTTTTGCATGACCGTGATGCAAATGGGCGGAACTGTGTGACGTCAGAATACCCACGGTAATTATGTGATAGAGAATATGGGGGAAAACTGCACATGATTATTCAGAACAAGGAGGTACACGCGCCAAACATATGTCCAGTTTCCGCCCTACTTCTTAACCAACTCAACTCCAAACACAGTTCGAATGCAAAACACGGAATACAATGCGAAATATATAGGTTATGACACGGCAATATTCAGAATCTACCACGCCGCAGAATTTAAATTCAGCCAAATACCTCCCCTGCGGCCAGATGTTGGCCGTACTGAGAGGCCTACTTCTGAGAAAAGGAGCCATAAAAATATGTAAAAAACGCGCATAACTGGTAGTACTCTAAACCGAAGTTATATTTAATAAAAAAATCTATTTTTATCGACACCCCGGGGTGGGCCAATGACCGAACGTAAACCTCCTACCCCCCGAATGCAAAAAATGTTCGGTTTTCTTAAGTTAAATTGAACCACAAAAAACTGGGAGAGGGGCAAGCCTTAGCGGGTTTAAAATCAGTAGGGTAGTAAGTGCTCTCACCCCGATTTTTTCAGTGGGGTAAAAAATGAGGAGAATAGAACATTCGAACGGTGCCACGCGAACGGGCTGATGCCACATACAAAAGATATAGTTCAGCGTAACGGGAGTAGTGACACATACGCTAACAGCTGGCAGACCCCCTTTCGCTGATGCTGTAGTTGAACTCTTACTTAAATCTTCAGATTCTATGCAACCTTGAGAAAGTTTAAGAAGAGTGAAAGGCTAATAACCCTGATGCGACGGGCAGGCTTAAGGATAATATGCTAATAAATAAAACATATTTCATGATTTGAAAAACTGATATAATACTCTTTCATATGTTGCATGTAAGGAAAAGAACCAGTGACCAGATTAGTTAATGGTTGCATGAAACAAATTTCATGATTTGTAAAACAAATATAATACTCTTTCGTATTCTGTATGTAAGGAAATGAGCCAGTAACCAGATATGTCAATATTGATCAGTAAAACTGAAAACAGGATAAACTAATAAATGCAATTAAAACTGATAAATAATTTAAATTAATATGAAATAATATATTTCGTTATTAACAGCATATAAAGCTGATTCAAAGTATCAATCTGTTTCTTATACGAAATACAGCCTCCTTCGTTATAAAAAACGAGCAAGCAAAAGCAGAAAGTATTTGTCCGGTTCATGCGTATTTAATCAATGCTGTATGCTGTTACTAATGAAGTATTTTTATTGCAAACAAAATATATCTGGTCACAGGTTCATTTCCTTACACGCAGGATATGAAAGCGTATTATATTAGTTTTACAAATCATGAAATATGTTGTATGCAACCAGTAACTTATCTGGTCACTAGTTCGTGTCCTTACATGTAGCCTATGAAGTCGGTCCTGTTCTCGCTTTATCTGCAGTAGATCCAGTCTCTCGAAAATTCTTTATTAACCTCGTAATTGTTTATTTATTTATTCCACTGTGATACAAAACGGAGCAACTCCAATTACAATAATCACATTAAAGAAAAGAGAAAGAGAGAAAAAAAAATCATAATCATAAATCATAGCATAATCCTGAAATAAACATGTTTAAAATCCTTTTCTAACATACAAAACAAATCAATGTCACCCAAACTTAAATTACAGAAAGTGTAAAATTTAAAAATAGAAAATTGTCTTTCCTAAAAAATTTAAATTAATATTGACAGGAACGCGAAATGACGTGTGGCGTCTAAAACAAGACTTGTTAGTATAAAAATCCACACTATTTAAAAGAGAACTAAAATCAATCGGAAACAGTTTCCTGAAAAAGACCACACCCAGCAGTCCTCCTCGATTTTAAAGAATTAATGCCAAAGAAATCCATGACATAAAGAGCAGATATGTTACTGTTATAATAACAACTGACCTTAAAATAAAGGTCCTCATGAACTTGTTTTGAACTCTTTCAATAACATAAGACGAATCAAGAGGATTCGAATAGCAAAGTCCACTTCTACAACAAGAGCTTGCAATTCTGTCCCAGTAGCTCAACGGTAGAGAGTCGGCTTTCATGTATGAAGATCCTTGGTTCAATTCTCCGTTGGGTCAGCAAGGTTCTCTACAATAGCACCCAAACGAATTAAGACTGCAAGTTAGTGCAGTGATGTCGGTGGTCTCAAAAAGTGACACTAGTACGACTAACACGGATTCGGTAGATAAGAGCTTGCAATTCCGTCCCAGTAGCTCAACGGTGGAGCATCGGCTGACCAGTACGAAGATCAATGGTTCGATTCCCGGTTCGGGCAGGAAGCAAGGTTCTTTACAGCATCTCAAATTATAGAAGCCTATTCCAACAAGGGCCGAGCAAAAGAATCAAACAACCGAACTAAGACATATTGGCATAATCCCTAGTCTTCCTTTAACAGCATATGAGCTCTAGAAACAATATTTTGAATATGAATATTAAACTGTAATTCCGAATAAAAAATACACAAGTCGTTGAAACCATTCACGCGAATTAGCAATTCAAAATTAATATAGTGTAATTTTAGTATGATAATGGGTCAAGCTGGCACTTCTGCATTTAGCAATATTTAACTAAGCTTATTTTCAGATCTGAGATACAAGTTATAATTTACATTCAAATTATAATTTAAGGCAATCATCACTGGTGCTAATGCACCCACGAGCATATTTAAGATGGTCGGGGATACGGGGCTCAAACCCCCATGAAATTGAAAATGTTTCAAAAAGTTTCATAAACACACATGTGATAAAAAAAAATCTATTGAATCCCCATCCGCGGTTTGTCGTTCTGAAATCCTTGAAATAGAAAAACAACCCTTTTAAACATCCAATAAATAAATAAAAAAATAGTTATAATAAAATAATAGAATAAGTGTTGAGATATAGAAACTAAGAACTCAAAAAGAAGTACTTCGCCTACTATTGCAATAGGAGGGAAATTCTACTACTGCAGTAAAACCCAAAGTCTCCAAATTTGGAAAACTTCCGGTTCCTGAAGTTGGCAGAAGACCAAAAGCCAGTTATTTAGTAATTAGAGGTCTGCACGGGTCTAAATTAAAATTTTACCCGGCCCAAAAATATTAAGATTTGACTCGGCCAAAGTCCAAGAATTTTTTTAAATAATTCACTCTAGCTTAACCTATTTCGAAAGGCCTCAAAGCCAACCCCAACGCAGCTCGACCCAGCCCGAATTGCTTTGCAAGACATTAAAGCCCGTATAATGATTCAAATTTGCATTTAAGGAATTACACACAAGTT
The DNA here is from genome assembly GCA_951213105.1 of Amaurobius ferox. NCBI lineage: Eukaryota > Metazoa > Arthropoda > Arachnida > Araneae > Amaurobiidae > Amaurobius > Amaurobius ferox. Next base: position 5,885,685 of record OX578138.1, on the reverse strand, counting down.
ATATTGCATATAGTAATAAATTAAAAAGAACCCAAATTTGAAAAAATCAAGAATGAGCATTACTATAGAGTATGTTTTTATTTATTATTTTGGTTTGATAATATTAGAGATTAAATGAGAAAACGGTTCTTCACTGACATTATGTTTAAAAAAAATGCTTTATTCACCTATTTAAATTATCAGTGAACAAAGCAATGCCATTTTGTTAGCATTTAGCTAACAAAGCAATGCCATCTCATCAGCAACAAATATTCTTGACTATACAGTGGTAGCAAAACAAATATGTCATAAACCAGAATTGTTAGTGTTTTTAAAAGTATTTCACTGCCATTAAACTTGCTATGTACGGTATGCATATTATTTTCTTTAATTATAATATTGTTAAGAATATTTTCAAAATTTAATAATTTTAAATTAAAAGTGGTAGATGTTTATAATACAAATATAAATCAATTTAAAGACAATAAATTCGTCTTACCCATATATGTTTAAATTATAAGTTTGCTCCAATAAATTTTCATTTAATATTTGTTATCGGAAAGAAATCAAAGGAAGTGTTTTACTTTAGGAATGGAATTTATTTAATTTTGATAATTTAAAAACATTCTGAATCTAATAATGGAAATTAGAATCACAGAAAAAATTGAATGAAATATGAGTGTTAAATTTTAAAGCAAACCATTAGATTTCATATTTGCATCACTAGTCATGCGCAATATTTGCGATACATATTGCGATCAAGATATTTGCGATAAATTTAAAAATATAACAAATTGCAAGTCGCACTTCACCAGTGATTATAACAGAATGATCGTTTCTACAAAAATTAAATTTGGGACGTATTTCTTCCCTATTAAATTTATATATCACATGATGTTACGAAATATGACATCTGGTACATAGGCGACGTATATTTCTTTTGCTTTGACCAAGCCAGAACATATTTTCTGTTACTGTAGTTTCAAACAACTTGAATGTTGCGAAGAGCAATGTTTCATTTTGACTGCGGAATGTTGTCGAATAAATAAGTCTTCAATTTTTATATGAAATTATAATTTTTCGGTATCCGGTTCTGAAGGACGCATCTGCGTTCTCCGTACAGGGCAAACTTTTATTATTTAATATTGAACAAAAAGACTTTTATCTGTTAATTTAAAATTTTTTTCATATGTCATTTCAAAATTTTCTGTTTCAATTTTGATCTATTTTTGGATCTTTTATTAACACCTTACAACATAGTTAAAAAGTGTTTATAACTCTGTTCATTCTCTCTGTCTGTCTGTTCTGTCTGTCCGTTCGCACGATAACTGTACACCCAATTAGTTTGGATTGAATCCGGGTTGAAAAAATGAAATATATTGAACCTTATGGAACCTAATTTTTCAAACATTTTTTAAGCGAATTTAAAATTCACAAATTGCTTCGAAAGTTTTAGGAGATATTCAAATTATCCCATAAAAAATATAAAAAAAATTTCAGCAAAATATATTCGGTAGTTTTTTAAATAAAAATTAAAATAATAATTACACCCATATCATATGAAGAGATCATGTGACCCACTTCAAAATGAAATATTGCATCCATCTTGTGTCAAAATCGTGATTTTAAAAGTTCTTTTTAATTTATATTTAGTGTTGTATTCGTCCTAACATCGCTTAATTTCTGTGCATCTATATTCTGAAACAACGCAATTACAATATTTTGAGTTTAAATGATCATCCAACTTTGATTATTTCTACAACGAAGCTTAATTTTCACTTATGGAGAATATAAACACATCAAGTTGTAAGATGAGTTGTATAAAAATTGCTGAATTTCTTTAATGCAAAATTATTTAGCTCTGGAGTCTGCAATATAGCTGATATGAATGAAACATTCATTGATTTTACATAGAGACGCATTTGATTTTATAGCAGACTTTTCGATGAAGTTTTAAGCATAGCGTTAAATTACTTTTACACTCCATGGTTTTAAGTTTTTAAGTAAAATAAATTATTGTAGCATTTTGATGAATGAAAGGAATAGAAAAACGTGCATGGATGAAATATTTACTGTTTTTTCATAAAGAGTCAGGCGATTTATATTTCAATGACGTCATTTGAATAAAGTTCACTTTTTTCGATGAAGTTTTAAGTTTTCAAATATAATAAATTATTGTAGTATTGTGATAATTTAAAAAATATTACCGCTGAATGTACCGCATTTTAGAGATGTTTAAATAAAATTGCATTGCAGTTGGACAGTGTTTCATAATCAATGCTTTATGCATGATTGATTTTTCTTGTTTATTTTAACCAGACCCAACCCTATCTAAATTTAATAAAACGTGGCCCGAGCCCATGCAGACCTCTAAATTGGACCCCTTGAGATTGATATTTAAAATTGCCCCCCCCCCCAATTGAATTTCAAAATACGCCACTGAATGTACCTATAAAGGTTAAGGTCATCAGCACGAAAATGGAAGCAATCGTTAGAAATGTCATTAACAAAGAGAAAAAATAACAACGGTCTAAGTGGAATGCCAGATCCATTCAAAAAATAATATGACATAGTAGAATGATAACTAACAGGTAAACGCCGTTTTGTTAAAAAAGAAAATTGGCAATCTAAAGAACTAAAAATTCCTTCCCAATACAAGGCGGCAGCTGTTCTTTCTCTTACACGGCATTTAAATGTATAGATGTACATATATTTACTATTAGAACGAATTACAAGGCGCTTTACCGGGTTCTAAGTAAGCGTTCACTGCGTATAAATAATTGAATGAGCGCCCCCTACTTAAATAATACATTTGATCGCAATTTAAAATGGTTTCAATCCGAAAATTCCACGAATCAAATCGCAGGCACTCTAAAAAAATATGAGAATCACAACTGACCGTATATTCAACTGCTCATGAAAGAGACGATTCTCCGGAAATCCACATACACCCTAAAAAATACGAATAGCCATCCGTCTGGAATTCCCGGTTTTGCGATCGAGACGCTTGTCCATGATCTTGCCACCGCGCCTCCAATGAAATTCGAGCCACGTTTTTCTCCAAGCGTTTTATTGGATTTTCAGCGGTCGCAAAGAAAATTCGAGCCTATAAATTAAATGAAAAAAAAAATAATAATAACGCCCAGGTGCACCTATTCGGGTCCAAAGTACCTGTGTACCAAATTTCATGCTCATATGACTCTTAGATTTCCCTTTACAGACTGCACAGACAGATAGACGGATATCTTCCTTTATTAAGTAAAGATGTATATATAAAAGCCGAATTAATCCATTTAAACATCATTCGAATCAACTAAAGATATTTAGTAAAGATACTTGCTTAAAGATCGAATCAATTAAAGATACTTAACTTCGTCTGATAGTGCCAAACTGTTTCAAATCGCGGGAAAATATATAAAAGAGAGAGACACAAAGTTACTCAGTATATTTTATTTTCGAGCTGTGAAAAGTACAGAAATATTTCGTTCGCTCGCTGGAAATAAAAAGTTGCCAGACGGAAAATAAGTTTTCAGACGAGCAGAAATATTTTGAACTTTTACGTCGAGTATATATTTTCGCATTTTATACGTTCACAACTGTATATGAGAGAAGAATGGCAAACGTTTTGGAGAAACATGAAGATAAAAGGGGCTGAAGAAATGGACAGTTTTTTTCCGTTATGTTTTTCTGACGATTTATTTGCCGGCTGCCGATTTACTTAATACCGATTAAGACGTCATTTTGCCGTTAGGACTAGAATATAAACAGTTGTAGATAATTGGCTGGTGGAAATGCAGTCGATGATACATGAATTGCTTTTAATACTACCTCATTAATTCTATGGAGAATTTTAAATAGTTTAAAATAAAAACACTTCGTTAATAACAGCATATATAATTGACTAAATTATGAACTAGTTTCGGGTCAAAAAACAGGCCCATCTTCAAGGTAAAGTGTGTGCATAGGCACTCAAACAGCTACTACAAACTCTTTGTGTCAGTTGAGTGGTCTGGGTTTGCAACGACATCTGAAACTATTTCTTCTGGTGGTGTTCCTTCCGCGTCTCTTTATGCTGATAATTTACCATTAAGATTATTACTTAAGATGCAAACTATTAAATTGTACATGAAGAATTAAATGTAAAAAACATTATAAAATAATATAAAGTAATACACAGAATGCAAAAAATGAAATACAGAATATGCTTTGAAATACAGAACGGAAAACAAGAAATATTATATGAACATCGCAATTGGAACTGCATACACTAAAATGGCAGACTGACTAATTTGGTGATTGATTAGGTGTTATACTAAAAGTATCGATCACTTCCATAAGAAGCTAGAATCTCGGTTTTGGTGCCATTCAATTCGTCATCCACTTCAAGACCAAAGAAAAAGAAAACTAAAATCTTTAAAATTGGAATGAAGACCACTTTTCAAAATTATTGAGTATTTTCACTCGAACCAAAATATCGAATTGGGTCTCATTCTATGCGTCTTAGCTTCCAGGTTAAATTTAATAGCTCAAAAATGTGAAAAAATGGTGACGATGCAAACGAATAATAATAATAATAATAATAATAATAATAAAAACTCAAAACAATGTTTAATTGTCAGAACTTCTACTCCAACTATAATCTCAGTTTTGGTCTCATTCGATTCGTCTCATCTTAGGTCAGTGCTACTCAACGTGTAGTCCTGCGTGTCTGTCAGTGTAATATATGTATCCACTGTAGTTGAAATACTAATCGACTCAATTTTACAAAATTTGGTAGATAAGTCACTCATGGGATACCCTGCTGTTGATTAGATTTTTCTACTACTCGGATAAAAATAACCTGCCTTTTTTTTTGTTAAATGACCCGAAAAATTGCAAATATCCACTCTAGCTTAAAACTTAATTGACTCAATTTCATAAAATTGGGTTGATAAATCACCTATGAGATACTGATTAGATTTTGGTACGATTCGAAAAGAAAGAACCTGCCTTATTTTGCGAAATGGCCCGCAAAAGTGCAAAAATCTAAAATAAAAGACTGGCGAGCTCAATTGTACCAATTATGCTTTCATACGTAATTTTTGGCGATGAAATGAATAATATCAACCCCATAACTCTAGGATTAACCATTCTCGAGATATTTTATTTTTTTTGTATTTTTGCCACGTCGGCTTTGAAAATACGTCCAATCGCCAAATGAAAACGAAAATTGAAATAAAACTGCAAATTCAGTGAGCTTTCAAACAATTATCCGTGTTATTTTGTGCTACTGAACTCAATTTAATGAATTATAAATAAAAGAAAGAGAAAATGAATTTGAGCCTGCAGGGAAAGTCATGTGCTGCCCACATCAGATTTTTTAATTTTAATCCAAGGTTTAAAAGAAAAAAACTGTACAGATTTTTTACAGCTTTTGGTGAGGAAGCATGCATTATTATTTTGTGCTATTAAACTCAACTTAATGAATTTTAAATGAAAGAAAGAGAACATGAATTTGAGTCTGTAGAGAAAGCCATGTGCTGGCCATATTAGATTTTTTAATTTTAATTCAAGGTTTAAAAGAAGAAAGCTGTAATGGTGAGGTAACATTCATTATATTATGAGCAAAATATTGTTACAAGAATTTATTCAACTTCCTTGTAAAAAACAGTCATATGTCAGTTAGGTGACCATTTATAAGTTGAGCGATTTCTTATTTTACAAGCAGCAGTTTGCTTTTAAATTTTAAAATATAGTTAATTTGGATTTGATAAACCGAAGGCCCGAATTTTGATGTATATATATTCATTAAACATTTGGGGAAAATATCCATTAGGAAAGTAAGATCATTCTAAAATATTAAACATTAGCTAGACCTATACATTAACTTTTATCAGAAGTTACCTGTATAACTTTTTGGCAAATTGATAAACTATATTTTTATTCTTTAAAACAAATGTTAGATGCTAAAAAATTCTGAAATATATTGATAAGTTAAAAACCAACAAGGGAACATAAATGGAGCTGATCTTAGTTTATAGAAAAGATCCAATTTGAGTACTTGCAAAATATTTTTAATAAGGGATATATTAGGGAAAAAATGTGTCCTAAAATCCTTTAAAATTCCCTAAAGGGTGCTGTTCAAAAATGTCCCTCAAAATGTATTGTTCATTGTTAACTATAGTTTATTACAAACACTGTCAAGTACTAAAATATTATAGTATAATTATATTAAAATGGCGTGCGTCTACATAGCATAGAAAAAAAATCTGATGTGGGCAATTCATGCCTTTCCTTATATAATGCAATGAATTTACTACTTTTACAGTTAAAAAAAATGTTATTCTTATAGTAGATCCTTATATTCTTTCCAAAATATTGAATTTTCTTCAATGAGTCGCCATTTTCATTGATGTAGCGTCATTTTTATCTATTTGGCGAGATTTTCGTTAATTTGGCAACATTTAAAAAGTCGCCAAGTTGGCGACATTCCGCCAAATTTGTCGCCAAAATCTCGCCAAGCATTACGGACGGAGACATAAGATAATCTTATATTAAATAAATGACTATTTGCGTTCAAATACAAAAGTATTACTCAAAGTATCTTTTTTCATGAATGGAACGAGCTAGATCCACGACAATGATGCCACCCAATTTATCGCATTATATCACATATGAAAAGTGAACATGTTTCTCAACAGTTAATGTTTTTTCTTTAATTTATGGGATATTTTGATAAATTTATTTGAAAAATGTGCAATATCTCAAGAACGGAGCGCTTTAAAGTTTATGTCAATCGTTTTCTAAGGAAAAATTACATAAGAAATGTCTATTTGCGTAACTTTACTAAAGGTTTTGATTTTTTAATGATTTTTTCAAAATTTCACTCGAAAATTTAGGGGGGTTCTGAACATTTGATTGCGTTTAAAAACAATAGGCTTCCAGTATTCACGGATTGTGATTTTTGTACCAAATTTCATTCAAATCGCTCCATTCGTTCGTAAGATATCGTCTCCACAGACTCACTGACACACACACACACACACACATACAGACATCACCTCAAAAATGTTTGATTCGTGATCAGAGATGCTTGAAACGAGCTCTGCCGTCTTATGTCCGCAGACGATAATGTGTGGCAACAATCCGAAAACTCGAATTCGAATTTTTGACCCCGTCACAATACTTTCCTTAAATGTACATTATGTATATAAGGAAAGTAAAAATACATGCCATTTTATTCTTATATATTTCATATTATTTTGGGCGAAGCCGGTAGGTTTGGAGTAATTAAAAAAAATGCGGTAATGTTTTTCATTCTAAAAATGTTCTAAATATATTATTTCCATTTATTTTAATTGTTTATCAAATAATAGCAGCTAAAATGTGATTATTTTTAAAACAACTAGGGAGGTTTTGCCCTTGCTCTCTATGCTCGCCAACGCCGGGGAGATTTACTGTTTGTTCTTATAATAATTTACTTACTACCTTGGTAACAACATGGATGTTTTGATCTTGCTGCAACTGCTTTAAAGTGCACAGCTCCGAAATGTTGGCATCTGGCATCTATCCTTCCAATAGTGAATTTCTTTCAATTTATATAAGCTCCAGAACTTATGTTTTCTGGATATATTTATGATGGCCTATCAGCAGCTCTAGCGTGCTTTTCGATTTTCATTTCTAGTGCTACAAGATTGTGGAACTCTTTGGCGGAACTTCATAATAATACGTAGACGAATCTGAGTTGTACTGAAAACCAGGCAAATACTTAATTCGAGATCGTAAAATATAGTTTCCGTAATTGCTTTGTTTAAATGTTAACAAGAATAAACAATAACACGTACGAGGGCCACACTGAAAATTTTGAGACAGAGACAGACGGTATGCGAGGATCGGATATTTAAATTTGAACTCTTATGTCCGCAGACGATAATGTGTGACAACCATTACAATAGCTATCATAGAATAAATTTTTAAAGAAAATAAAATGGAGTTGACGCGAGAGCATGATCGAGCTATGATTTTCTATGATTTTAAAGTGGTACTAAATCAAGAAGAATGTCTTCAACGTCTGCAATTAGCATATGAAAATAATGCTCCATCTCGTGCCAGTGTATTCAGATGGTTTACAGAGTTTAGAAGAGGTCGAAATTCTCTCCTGGATGAAGAACACGCAGGAAGACCTTTATCAGCTGTAGTCCCAGAAAATGTGTCGGCCATTCGAAAAATGTTGATGATATGTACCTACCGAATGATACAGAAAGAACTTGACATTGGATCCACAGCTATACATAATATTATTCATGAAGAATTGCATATGAAAAATTAGTTTGTCGTTGGGTCCCCCATAATTTAACAGAACACCAAAAAGCGGAGCGTGTCAAATTCGGCAATAAAAACCCTAAAATTACTCAATGATGGTGGATACCGCATTATTTCTAAAATCATAACGGGTGATGAAACGTGCATACCGTTTTTTGACGCTCCAACACGTCAAGAAAGTAAAGTATGGGTTTTTGAAAATGACCCCAACCAACAATGGTGAAAAAACAACGAGAAATAAAAAAAGTAATGTATGCTGTGTTCTTCAGAAGTACAGGTCTGGTTAAAGCCATAAAGCTAGAGGGACAGAAGACAGTTACAGCTAACTGGTACACCACTGAGTGTCTTCCCGAAATTCTTCAGGAAGTGAATGTTAGGGGACTCATGCTTCAACAGGACAATGCATCTTCTCATTCAGCAAGAATGACAGTCGAATGTCTTCATCATTTTTGTCATTGTCAAAAAACATCAAAGTGATAGAACATCCAGCCTATTCTCCTGATCTTGCTATGTGTGACTTTTGGCTATTTTTCAATCTAAAAAAATATTTACGTGGGCGTCGTTTTCATTCCGAAGATGAGATGGATGAGGCTAAACAAGCATATTTTTCATCGATTCAAAGAAATGGATGGCTTGAAGCATTTCATCTTTGGAAAATTCGCCTACAAAAGTACATGGATGTTGGAAGGGAGTACTTTGAACACTCCTAAGAGTTGGTGAGTTTAACTTGTACCACTTATCCGTATCTCAAAAATGTCAGTGTGACCCTCGTATAATTGTTAACTGCATAAATAATTACATTTTAATCGTAACGTAAAGCGCACCCAAATAATCAGACATATAATTGTCTAGTCCTTGGCCATCTTTGAAACGGAACCTGCAGGAAACAGAATACTGTAATAAGCGGAAAATATTTTTAGTCTCATTCAAAAAATATAAGAAATTTATGTTATTTCCCCTGTGTGAAACGGAACCTGTACAACGCGGATACGGACGGCCATTTTGAAATAATTTGCTAATAAAGCACCTGTTGTAAAGAACACAGAACGGAAAAATCATCCGACTCTTTCAGTCATTTATTTCCAAGAGAACCATTTTTCGAAGAACTTTCTAATAAATCATATGAAACCGTTTCCAATTTCAAGAATTTCCAGTTAATCAGGGAGATTATGAAATGCTAGAAGTTTTAATTAAAGTACGATTTTTAACAGAAACTCGCATCTTTAGTAAGACATATGTCAAAGACACCATGCTGAATAATTTTAAAAACTTATCTTGATAAAAAAAATACTGTATTTTTATTTCATTCTATGGTAAGCAGTAATATTTTGCCGGTACGTCAATTCATCTAGATTTCAAGATATCCGGTAATAAGCTAATAGTATAGGACATGGTGTACACTATATTTTTATTTACATATATTCCTGTGATTGCAGTATGCAAAAATGTACTTATATACATATTTAAAATAATTAAATTAGCTATTATGGTATAATATGATATTAATCAGGTGCGTCTAAAGACACTTTTCAGAATTTTTAAAGTCTGATGTATAGATAAGCAATTACATATGGACCATTTGCATTTACAGATCCTTAAACTTCGCTTTTCCTGAAACAACCTGCATGAAGCGGAAACCTTTCCAAAACGAAAAATTCTTCCGGTCCCCTGAAATTCCGTTTAAGGCAGGTTCAACTGTATTTAATTAACTACGGCTTAAATCAAAATGTTAAGCCCGTCTTGCACATCGACTGGCTTATATTAGTTCATATGTAAGAATCCAGAACTGTGTGTTTTCTCGTCTATTCACAATGTATTGTCGAAAAATCACAGGATTTTATTTTAATAATGCTCGCATGTTTCATCGATATATCCTTTCCTATATTAATTTTGTTTCTTGTTACAAAACGTAAAAGGTGTAATATAAGCACACGTGATATGCATTTTAAAATAAACAAGAAAGATCAATCATGTACACAACATTGATTATGAAACACTTTGCAACCGCAATGCAATTTTATTTAAACATTTCTAAAATGAGATACATTCAGCGCAGATATATTTTAAATTATCACAGTATTACAATAATTTATTATATTTGAAAACTTAAAACTTCATCGAAAAAAAAAAATGAACTTTATTCAAATGACGTCATCGAAATAAAAATCGTCTGGTTCTCTATAAGCAGTGAACATTTCATTCATACACTTTTATTCTAGACTCCAGAGTTAAATAATTTTGCGTGAAAAAAATTCAGCAATTCTTATACAACTCATCTTACAATCATTTGTTTACATTCTACATTCATTAAAATTAGGCTTCGTTGTAGAAATAATCAAAGTTTGATTATCATTTAAAATAAGAAATAGTGTAATTGCGTTGGCGCAGAATATAGATTCTGAGAAAATAAGCAAAAATAAAGCGGTTTTAGGACGGATGCAACACTCAATATAAATTTAAAAGAACTTTAAAAATCACGATTTTTATTCTGGGAAAAAAGATGGATGCCGTATTTTATTTTGAAGCGATGTCACGTGATCTCTTCATATCATATGGGTGTCATTATTATTTTAATTTTTATTTAAAAAACTACCGAACATATTTTGCTGATATATTTTTTATATATTTTATGGGGTTTGAATATTTTCTAAAATTTCCGAAGCAATTTGAGAAGTTTAACTTCGCTTAAAAAATGTTTGAAAAATTAGGTCCCATGTATCATTTTCAACCAGGGTTCAATCCAAACCATTAATTTTGTGATATTATTGATTTACATTCCCATATGTCCCACAGACCGTCTCAACAACATACTAAAGTTTCATTTTGATAACGTCATTGTTACGACAGTTATCATGCGAACGGACAGGCAGACAGATAGACAGAATAAATGAACAAAGTTATAAACACGTTTCAACTAAGTTGTAAAGTGTGAAAAAGCCGTAAACTAATAGATGTGTAAAGTGAAAAAATAAAATATATTTTAGAAATTGTTTATCCGGAAAGCACAAGGTGGCGACAGGATCTCAGATAAAAAAATTCCCTGATTTCCGGATAATATCTTCAAAAATTTTCTGATACGTGTCGCTATCTACTTTTACTGAATATCAGTTTAACAAGCCTAATAAAATTAATTAATAAAATTGAAAGTGATAAATAAGAATAAATAATTAAAATTAATTAGTTTCAGCATTGAAATGTATAATAATCAAAGTATATTATTTATGCAAGAGTTATAGAGAACAGCTTTACAAGAATATCAATCAAACATTTAAATTTTAGATAAGTTATAAACTCAGCAGTGTTTTGTAAAATCCAGTCATATAGTTAAATCTCACTTATTGCGATAAAATTGTGTGTAAGCAGAAATGGTATTTTTTAATCTGCTTTCCCTGTCATATGAAATATCTTGACAACTTTAAAAGCAATTATGATGAAAGGAATCATTGAGGAACGTTGAAATTTTAACACTCTCTTCTTTTTAATGGGATGTCCAATAGGCTATCTCCTGTTACATGAAATGCGAATAAAGAATTCTATACATGTGTATTGTCGTGAGTTAGAAGAAAACTGCGATTACTAAAAAAATTCCAATTTTCCTGATTTTACAGTTTTTTTCTTAGAAATTCCCGTTTTTTTTTTTTTTTTCAAAATGCTGATATTTTCCGATGTTTCTCTGATTTTCCTGAATTCTAGGTTCTATATCCCCCTTGAAGCAGCTTAATTTTGACTTCAAAAAACGTCCAATATTTTACTACTTATTTATTACAACAATTGACTGTAACGAGTTATTCCCGAAAATACTGGTTTTGCATTTGACTATACTTGATAAATGAAATAAAAAGAAAATCACTGCATTTGACTATACTTGTTTTGCATTTGACTATACTTGTTAAATGAAATAAAAAGAAAATCACTGCATTCTACAAGATTATTTAATTGTATGTATATGAAATCTATTAAAGGCTATTCGTCAAATTTAACGCTCAGTTACTAATATTTTTTTTATTATCAGACGAAGAAAATAGTTTAAACGTACTTTAAAATGTAACCTTCAAACCTGTGACGGAATAAATTTCCTAACCATAGCAAGGTGATGTATAAAAGCACTTAAAACCGAAGCAATACTGCAGACGAAGAGAACCGAATTAATTTCTCTCTCGAAATTCACAGATCAATGAGACTCCCACAGCCTTTTTTTCATTACATTCGCCAATCCCACCAAACTCCAAGAACCCCATAAACAAAAGTTGTTCCTCAAAGCGAATTTCGGTTGCCATTCTGGAAAGTGAAATTCACTTACCGTAAGTAAAATTTGCAAATTCGAACAACTGCAGATTGAAAATTATCGCCCGGAAACATCAAAGGAAGAGAGTACCTCCATGTTTATGACGCGGGGTCCATTTTTCTTAATCCACTGACAGCAGATGCGATTATTCCGAAATATTTCAATCAATCAATCAAAAGTTTTATATTGTTGAGAATTTCGGAGGAAAATCGTGATTTATATCGAAGCATATTACCGGGAAGTACGATAAAGCGCAGGTCAGTAAGAACTGGAAATTACCTTTCATAATTTGTCAAATTTTGCTTATATTTAAAATCTGGCATTTTTAAAGTGAGGTAAGAAATTTATGGACGGTTTTTCAAACATCTGTGCAAATATACGCAGCAAAAATTACTTCCTTTTATAACTAAATTATGAGTGACGCGATCGAAATAGAAATCTAGGAATATTTTTTTTTTATAAAGTAACGGTTTACTATCGAACATTTTCATCGCGAATTTCAAAATAATTAATAAGAGAATATATTAACAGGTCATAATTAGCTGATCTATCGTTAAATTCCTATCGTTGTACTCTATGAACAGTCAGAGAACAAAAACAGTTTTGAGATAAATAGAATAAAAATTAAAAAGTCTTATCATGAGTCGCCTTATCTTTAAATCGAATATTTAAAGTGTGAGTCAATTTTTCATGCTTTATACTTCATATCTTTACATTCATTTGCATCACAATAAGTAGACGAGTAACGGAAATATGTACATTTTTGTAAGATTTTATTTACAAGTTAGTCTTATAAAATTTTCTTAATAGTTCAAAATCAATAAGAGGTCGGTGAAATCGATGCATTGGATTGAGTCAGCTAATTTGTGTTAATACACGCTGTTTCAATGCCTTTCGCATGCGTAACGGATCTTAAACTATCCCCTTCCCAGAAGATAATTCGGCCAAAACTTACTCTCTAAATTAACTGAAAATTCTTACTCTCTAAATTAACTGAAAATTTTGCTATATAAATTAATTAAAAATTCATAGTGTCTAAATTAGATGAAAATTCTTGTTGTATAAATTAACTGAAAATTCTTATCTTCTAAATTAACTGAAAAGTCTTGCTGAAATGAACTGAAAATTCTGGCTGAAATTAACTGAGAATTCTTGCTCAAATTAAATAAGAATTCTTAGTGTCTAAATTAAATGAAAATTTTTGCTGTCTAAATTAAATGAAAATTCTTGCTGTCCAATTGAAAATTCATTAACTAAAAATTCTTACTTTCTAAATTAAATGAATATTCTTGTTGAAATTAACTGAAAATTCATGCTGAAATTAATAGAAAATTCTTGCTGAAATCAACTGAAAATTCTTAGTGTCTAAATTAAATGAAAATTCTTACAGAAATTAACTGAAAGTTCTTAGTGTCTAAACTAAATGAAATTCTTGCTGTATAAATTAAATGAAAATTCATAGTGTCTAAATTAACTGAAAATACACAATATCTAAATTAACCAAAAATTAAAATACTTCGTTAATGAAACTGCATGTACTGACTATACTACTATATCATTGTTTGGGGAAATCTTAAAAGCTCTCCACAGGATATAGTGCTTGGGGCGCGGTAGCCCATTGGTTAGCGCGCTGGAGTTGCACTCGGTAGGCCCGCGTTCGATTCCAGCCACTGCCAAAACTGCCGCCGTGTTCATGCGGAGTACGATCACGTTAAACATGTGGGTCCGAAAGTCCTTCCGAGAGGTTGGTGGTAGGGGAAGGAGGGTACGGTCCCTGTGGATGCCTCCCCCACTGGGTTCCGGTCCAAATTGGGAGGCACTTCCCGACCGTCCAAACTGTTACCTTACACCTTTCTGGTAGGTCGGACGGTCTGGGTTTCAACAACAACAACAGGATATAGTGCTATAAAAATCTAAATTTTGAATTATTTGTATTATAATCATGGGAATTTCAAACATCTATCTAATTCTAGGATTTTTCACAATGTATCTACATACAAAATTTCAGAGCAAGATTAACATTCATTCGCGAGTCGGCGTGTGTAAATTCAAAATTAAATTAACAATATAGGCAATAAAATTGA
>OX578138.1:5848536-5868536 GCA_951213105.1 Amaurobius ferox | reverse complement strand
TTTTTATTTTTTTTATTATTATTTTTTCTAAGTTTTTTGAAGCACTTCTATTTTTAAAGAATTTGTGCTTTGAAAATATTAGGTTTTTGGAGAATCACTCACATAATTGAAAGTTAGTTTGTGTGTCTGTTCTGTATACAAATTTAAAGTTTTTGACAGATCGTTTATTTGTATAGTTATTCCTTATTCTTTACATTACTGCGTGTAACTTCGTCTATGTATCGAGCTTTGCTCAGGGGTTGAGGAGATATTAATGAAAAACGCTTCCATAGAGAAAACGCTAAGACAAACTGATTTTAACACTAATACATACTGCAATATAGTTGAAAAGTGTTTATGACTTTGTTCATTCTATCTGTCTGTCTGTCTGTCCGTTCGCATGATAACTGTCTTAAAAATGTCTTTATCAAAATGAAATTTTAGTATGTTGTTCAGACGGTCTGTGGGACATATGGGAATGTAAATAAATAATATCACCCAATTAGTTTTGGATGGAACCCGGGTTGAAAACATGAAATAAATTGAACCCTATGGGACCTAAATTTTAAAATATTTTTTAAGCGAAGTTAAAATTCACAAACTGCTTCAAAAATGTTAGGAAACATTTAAATTATCCCATAAAATATATAAAAACAATTTGAGCAAAATAGGTTTGGTAGTGTTTTAAATAAAAATTAAAACAATAATTACACCCATATTATATGAAGAGTTCACGTGACACACTTCAAAATAAAATAGGGCATCCATCTTTTCCCCAGTGTCAAAATCTTGATTTTTAAAGTTCCTTTAAATTTATATTGAATGTTGCATCTGTCCTAAAACCCCTTTGTTTTTGCGTATTTTCGGTGCAACTATATTCTAAGCCAACGCAATTATAATATTTTTGAGTTTAAATGATCATCAAACTTTAATTATTTCTACAACGAAGCCTAATTTTAACGTATGCAGAATGTAAACAAATCAAGTTGCACGATGAGTTGTATAAAAGTTGCTGAATTTTTTTAACGCAAAATTATTTAGCTCTGAAGTTTGCATAGAGAAGCAGCCGTTTTATTGCATTGCCTTTTTTCAAAGAAATTTTAAGTATGGAGTTAGAAAGTACTTTTAACTCCATGGTTTTAAGTTAAGTAAAATAAATTATTGTAGTTTTGTGATAATTAATATAATTGATCTAAGATCAATCATGCATAAAGCATTGATTATGAAACACTTTCTAACTGCAATGCAATTTTATTTAAACATCTCTAAAATGCGATACATTCAGCGGTAATATTTTTAAAATGATCACAATACTACAATATTTTATTATATTTTAAAACTTAAAACTTCATCGAAAAAAATGAACTTTATTCAAATGACGTCATTAAAATATAAATCGCCTGGCTCTCTATGAAAAAGCAATAAATATTTCATTCATACACATTTTTCCATTCCTTTCATTAATCGCAATACTACAATAATTTATTTTACATAAAAACTTAAAACCATGGAGGTAAAAGTAACTTAACTCTATGCTTAAAACTTCATCGAAAAAGTCTGCTATAAAATCGTCTGCGTCTCTATGTAAAATCAATTAATGTTTCATTCATATCAGCTATATTGTAGACTGTAAATCTAAATAATTTTGCATTAAAGAAATTCAGCAATTCTGATACAACTTATCTTACAGCTTCATGTGTTTACATTCTCCATAAGTGAAAGTTAAGCTTCGTTGTAGAAATAATCAAAGTTTGATGATCATTTAAACTCAAATATATTCTATATTGAGTTGTTTCAGAATACAGATGCGCAGAAATTAAGCAAAAATAAAGCGGTTTTAGGACGAATACAATACTCAATATAAATTAAAAAGAACTTTAAAAATTACGATTTTGACATAAGATGGATGCCATATTTTATTTTGAAATGGGTCACGTGATCCCTTCATATGATATGGGTGTAATTATCATTTTAATTTTTATTTAAAAAACTACTGAATATATTTTGCTGAATTTTTTTTTATATATTTTTTATGGGATAATTTGAATATTTCCTAAAACTTTCGAAGCAATTTGTGAATTTTAAATTCGTTTGAGCAGAATTTTTAATGTTCTATCACCTTGCTGTACCGCGAATTATTTGAGTACTTAGAAGATGCAATTAATTACTATGCCATTATTTATTTCAGCCCCCATTTCCTCTCTTATGCGCATTGCATAATTTGCGCATTATCTAAGACATCATTCTTTCCCTGGTCAGCGAAGTCTTTCCGCAATGTTTTGAATACACCATTAACATATATATCCCTAATATATCCTCCTTATTCCGCCAAAACCACGCATTTTTGCCCGGGCCGGGGCTTTGGAACCTATTTTTCACCGGTGAGCGCGTGTTGAACCTGCCAGGTTCAGGTTACATACCCACCCGGGGGCGCACAAAAGAAACCGGTTTAGACGTGATGAATATCGTAGGGAAAACGGCCCCGTCGAGAATTTCTACGGGTCCATTCTGCGTGGGATAATTCCAAAAAAGAAACTTGTTCTATTATGTTCCTTTTTCTTTCGCGAAAAAAGTGGTGGATAAAATTTTTTAGTCTCCTATAAACATTTTTCTTGCCGCGTAGGCTATATGCTGAATATTTCAATACGCTGCTCGATTAAGGAGATTGGACGGCCCCTTCTTAAATCATGGAATTTCGGGTCGTTTTTCATTCAAATGAACCGCCGCGCCGCACAAGGACCCGAGACCATTTTTATAAGGGTCCTATGGCCCTTTTTTGCGTTGCATAAACCCCCTGAAGAGATGTAACTAAGCGGAAAGGGTTTGTTCCATATACGCTTTGATTGGATCGTATATATCTCATGCGAACCTATGAGCATGTATCTCCGAAAATTAAATTTACACTTGTAGCAAAAAAGTTTCTAAAAGGGAAGTCTGCCCCAAGAAGTGATTTATAGATTCCTGCATGGAAAAGCTTCGAGGCTAATACGATTAAGCTGGGTTCGAGGCTGGCACGCATGCTCATCTATTGTAATTTATTTAGTTTAGGAGGAGGAAGAGCGCTCATTGGAAAATTGCCAGGTTGATTAGAAAACGGCAAAAACTTCTAAATGGACTTGGCAGTGCTTAGATAACTTATTACCGCTAATTTAATTAAGATAAAAGAAACATCGATATCTTATTTTTTATATATTTAGAGTGAGTCTCCACTCGATTTTCTCACACACATATATATTCTAGATTGTTTAAGTCCATGTGTATCACAATTAGTATTAAAATATAATTATCGTATTTTTATCAGCTTCCGTTCGCAAGTTTGTTCTTGAAGATTTTTTGAAAATAAATAAATAAATAAATAAATAAATAAAATATTTTTTAACTTGGCAACATATCTTTCACGCAAAGTAATTAGTTGTATTGAAATAATCTTGAGTCATTATAAAGAGTTCCTAGGAAAGTCTTTAAGCACCCCCACTAACTTTGTAAGAAAAGGTCCGCGTTAGGTCTATCTATAATTAAGTGACCATGCCCGATTGAACAAAAGGGATTCATACTCACGTGCAAAATTTTCATCAAAATGCAATTGATATGCGAATTCTTTGGCCTTAAAATACAAAACTACTACAAAAAGTGTCACATAATATTGCACTGGACAATAGTTACCACTTTTGAAATTAAGTTTAATTTCTTTATAAATTTATTTGAAAAATATCTCAGGAGCGACAAATTTGGGTTTTTTAATAAAAAATATATAGAGAGAATAATTATTTATTTAATTGGTCCTCATTTTTAAATCCTTATTTTTTTTTTCAAAAATTCATTCGAATATTAGGGAGTCTTTCGAACATTCGAGTTCACAATCAAGAAGGTTTATAGTGTCCACGGATTGTAATAATTGTGTCAAATTACGTTTCAAATGCTATCTTCGTTCGTGAGACATCAGATGCACAGACTAGCATACACCCATTTATCACGTCAAAAAACGGATTCACATTCAGGAATGCTTAAAACACGATCTTTCTTCGAAAACTCGAATTCAAATTCTCGATAGTGATTTAATACTTTTTTATACATTATACTATACATGTAGGGAAAGTAAAATGGTGAGATAAAGAGCCACGTGCGTATCCCGGATTCCTGAAAGAGAGGAAGTCTATGGTCGAATGGGGTTTACAATGCTAGATATCATTTTACAATGCTGACCTTATGGGATATCAATGTAATTGTTTATTCAATCCTCCCCTTCCACTGCCATAGACCCTGTTTTGATACCTTAATTAAATATTTTATGACCAATCTAATGAAATTTCTATTTCTCAAATTGTAAACTGCTACTGGTAGATAATACAAGGTAGGATCAAAAAGTTTGGAGACTGATATCTCCAACCCAAATTGGAGGAGAGGGTGAACTATTTTACCGTGGCGCAGAGGCACATGTGACGCGAAATGTGGAAAGGAAGAAGCAGGTCCGCAGTGCAGGGTTTTTCCAGACAATGCGTGCCAGTGAACTGGAGTCGTTCGCGATTGCCGAAAACAGAAATGGCGTTTGAAGAACAACGCACGAATATCAAACTCTGCTAGCGATTGGGGAAATCGCCGACAGAAACATTGCACCTGCTGCAGCAGGGTGACACTGAACTATGAAAACAGGCAGTATAAGATGTGCAGCACATGACTTTCCCTACATAATGTAATGACTTTGCTTCTTTCACAACGAAACAATGGCGTACAAGGTATCTTCTACGTGTACTTAAAAATAATAAAATCAAATAAAACCTCTTCTGATAATCTAAGATGCATTGGAAACTATTGAAAAGATTCGTTACTGGCATATTTCATTTAAAATATCACACCTCTCATTGAAGGGAAAGGGGGGGGGGTAAATACTACACCCAGACTTATTCTCAATGTGTCTTATATATAATATATACTTAATATATTACTTTGAGCCCACGCTTTGAAATTTATTTTTAACACCAACTTCTTTTTGGTGAATTTGAGAAAATAATGTTTCAAAAATTCAACAGATATTCAGCTTTAATTATAGTTATTCTTAAATTAAAATTATTTTGTTAGTAACATCGTAAGACAATGGATTAAATGTATCAATATACTGTCGTTATGAACGAAGTCATTTTATTTTCATATTATTCAAGAGAGTAGTTTGAGCGATTTATCATACAATTATTCCTTGAACTCAATACTTTTAAGAGTAAAATTGAACCTTTTTTTTTAACTTGCAAAGATTTGAATATGAAACATATCTTGAACAGTATGCGATAAATACTAAATAGTAGTTAGAAGAGTGAAACAGAAGGGACTGATACTCCTTCCGCTATTATTTCCCTACAAAAATAGTAAAATGTGCAAGGAAAGTATTTGGGGGGTCCAAAATTCGAATTCGAGTTTTCGACGGAGCAATTTTCAAGTATCCCATGGAACGTTTCTGACCTGATTTCTGTGTGTGTTTGTGTGTGCGTGAGAGAGAAACATATATATATTTGTAACAGAGATGGGTTTTTTTTTGTACGTATCGCAGTTTATGCATACTTTTCGATTAAAAAATTTCAATTTTTATTTATATATATATACAAATTAAAATAATAAAAACGAATAAAACGTGCAGGAGTGCAGATCAGTATACACAGCATCAAACCGCCAGCAATATAATAACGTGTATTTAATAGCAGAAAGTAAAAAGTAACGAGGAAGGGCTGGAAAAGTAGAGCACGGAAAGGCCAGGACAAGGAAAATAAATCAATGAATAGTATATCTGCCAGAAACGTCTTCAGGGACACATTCTAGACAGATATACTAAAATCCGTTGTTTATATGATTGCATAAAAACACGTGGTTAAAATTTTATGCAATCTGTGCCCAACAACGGAATAAACGAGATTAACAGAGAAACGACACAAGAGGACAAAATTCAACTTAAAAACATAAAACACCACATAATCATGAAAAATATAGCGCACAAATGCACAAACATGCAAAATAAGGGCAACTCACAAGTCTGCAGGCCGACATCCAAGACGCTGATTTATGTGGCCATGCGCGGGCCATTTTGATTGTTTGGACAAGGACTTTGAAGTGCAAAATAATAAAAATTGGAGAAGCATTGCTCTAAGGGGGAAAGAATCTTCTGAGGAAGGCCAAGGCCCACAGTGGGCTGTTGAGCCATTAATGATGATGAAAAGTGTCAGATTTCTTGTCTCTGACAGGCTTAAATACTAATACAAATAAATATTTAAACATAATTATTTCGCCTTAGTAGTTCGCTATAGAAAAGTGCGCCCTTTTGACACTTCGCTATAGAAGCTCGATGTACAGCTAGACTTGCACATGGGGAATTCCAAGACGTGCTTTCCGTGAAGCAACCAGCAATGATGGATCGGCTTGAGTACTAAAGATTATTAGCATTGACCAAGCAGTGATTACAGCAACTTGCAGGATTTTAAAAAGGCTTGCAAGAAAATTCGAAGGTTTTAAAAATTGCTAAAAGTGTAGGAAGATTTCTCGCTGCCTGTATATTAACGTCTATCTGGTGCTGAGTGTTCTACAACACATAAAAATATATCGGCGGTGGCTCCACTCTGATGGAGTAAATAATTTTGCATGAATAACGTCTTGTAAAATCAAAATAGTTTCAAAATATTAAAATATCTAAATTATAACCCAATATATTTCGAAAACTAAAAATCCTATTTGAAACCCAATTATCAAATTTAGCCGAGTATACAAATTTAGCCGATTCAATAATTCCGAGCGAATATTAAGCCTATATAAGTTTAAAGTTGCTTAGTAGATTTTGCAAGATCTAATGCAAGTTATAAGTGGAATATAGCCTGCATAAAGTATAATAATTTTCCTTTTTCTGGTTTTTTGATGTCTACGTTAAAATCTCCAAATTATATTATAATAGAAATATTCAGATCATTTTGATTTAAAAACTAAGAAATCCGACCCAAAATCCAATCATATATCTTTATAGGGCTTTTAAATGGCTATAAATTACTACTTGCAGCTAGCACTTTTAGTTTTAGAGATATAAGCATTACAGACTTTAAAAACAGAAAATTTTCAATTTTTCTTGGACTTGACAAGACGATGGCTCAAAAACTATAACAACTTTGTTAAAATAAACAATGGATCTGGAAACTGGATTTCATACTGTACATTTTTGTCGCTTACTATTCACATGTATATTTTATATTTTCGAAGATATTTCGCGTGAAAGTAAGTAAAATGAAGTGGAAATTTTCTCAGACAAAACATTTTTATGGAAAAAAAAATAGTTCAAAATATTGAATTATAAAAATTATTTCTTTATATTCGTAAATGATACCCTATTTCCGACAAAACAATTATATATAAGTATACGACACATTGTTTATATTTTAGGTTCGGAGAAATAAACGTCCAAAGTGTTTACAATTTTCGTAACGCCTCGATTTCCGCCGAATATCCAAACTATTGACGTCATTCACGTCAAAAATAAATGAATAAAAATAAAACATTATTATTCTTTAAAGCACTTTATCTTTTACGCCAACTAAAAAATAAAACTGCTCTATCAAACGTGACAAAAGCAAAAGGGATAAACGTGTTAGTGACTAACAAAACTAATTACAAGACACTAATTAAGAAAAGATCAATCTCGTGATTAAGCTTGAATGAAATTTTCCCCCAAAAATTCTCGATGCACTCAGAGGAAGAAATTCCAATTAATAGCGACTTGTCCGGGCTTGCAGGTGCTCATATAGTTAACAAACTTAAATGACACGCGATTTTATTCTATACACAGCAGCGATGAAACAATATTTCGCCAAGGTAATATAGATAATTATTAATTTTTAATCAGAATAATAGCCTGAATTCAGTTTCTGAAATAGATAAAATAATTTTTGGTATTATTTAGGTCTAGCTGTAGTAAAATGGCGATGGCCGATCGAATAGTGATTGGGGAACCAACCCTGGGGGATAACTTAAAAAGTTAGGATGCGAAATCGACAACAAAGCGTGATAGATGATAAAAACCAATTTCAAAATTGCAGAGTATTGTCTAAAGAATACGAATCATAAAACTGTTTTTTTTTTTATTTAATTTATTTACAAGAATGCAAACTGCAGGATAAGGTCTCAGTTGCAGCTTACAAAATAAAGTACTATACAAAATATTTACAGATAAAATATTTTATGAAATAAATTAAATGCAACGTATTTGCAACAGTGACGTGATTACGCCCGATCCAATAGAATGCAGCGCCCCTTGGCGCAGAATTGAAAAAAGTTAAGGGACACGAACTCGGAAAAGAAGCGAGATAGACAGCAAAAGCCAATTAAAAAGTTGTAGAGCATTCACTAGTGAGTAGGAATTGACCTTAAAACTGCTGCAGAATGCATTTATTTGAGACAATCTGGTTATTTGGCTTATTCAAAAGATGTAAAAATAAATAATATTTACAGGCACGTGAATGTAATAAACAGCCTATTTAAAATGTACTCTGTCAACGACAATACACATTTGAATATTTGAATTTGAGAAATAAAATCACGGCGTATTTTGACATGCATTAAAAATATCACCATGTTATACCACGCGACTTTTATACATGTACTTATTGTCTTCCATATACGTTCGTTTCGTTCATCCCTGGTCTGGAATTCTACTTTTTAGACAACTTTGTAACTGGCTTTTTTCTTCCATCTAGGTTTGTTGCCGAGTTCATTCCCCTAACTTCTCAAATTCTCGGATACAGACGCTGCAAGTACTTTCAATGGATGTGGTCACTTTACTGCAGATAGACTTAACACATATAATTAAAAAACGTTTAAAAATTGATTTGGGTGCTCAAGAACTAGGAAGCTCGTATATAGAAAAGATGTGAGACACGTTTTTCTGTATTCCTTTCTGACGTGGTCACCCTATGAATGGGTTTAATCATTGATTCTTCTAAAATAAAAAATAATGCCAAGTTAATGTTTCTATTAAAAATACATTGGAAAACCTTTGAAATACAAAGTTCTCAAAATCTCGTTTAAAATACCCGTTCATTAGATAGCAGTTGCGGTTATGAGAAATAAATTCATTAAATAGGCTTTCTTATGATTAGTTTTGCTGCACTATTGGAATAAATGGATTATATGATATTTGTGATTTAATGTGCTATGATTCTAATATATACGTTAAAATATTGGGATTATTAATTATAATGTATTTAAAATTTAACCTAATGAGAATGAAAAGAAATTATATATTTATATAAATGTGATTGACAATATGTCTGTATAAGTGTTTGTGTGTATGTGTGTGTGAGTGTTTGTCTCATCATCACGAGAGAATGGCTGCACCGAATTGGATGAAATTTTCGTGGTAGACTTGGAATAGCCCCACTTAAACATGATTCCATGTTTTGAGTTTCTAGGAGGCTATCGAGATATGAATAAAAAAAACTTCCATTGAGATAACATTATACAAACGATATTTGTTCCGCAAAATTATTTAAAAAATAAAAATATCATAATAATGCTAAGTAACGCAATTAAACCCAATGAGTTAATACAACAGTAAATATTTTTCAATTTAAATAATAAAGAAATGTATATAAATAAATTATCAGAATTACATTTTTGAGTGGATTATATCCATTACCGCCTTTGGGTTTAAAAATTACGGGGATTATTAATATTTTCAAATTCTTACGTCGTCTGTTTTAATTTAGCAAATATTTTTCAAACCCATATACTGTAGTACGGGTATATTTTTTAATCTACGAAAATAAAAGTAGTACGTGCATATTATCTAATCCACGAGAATATAAGTAGTATATCTTTCCATACAATTTTAACTTTTGTATTTTAGCATATATGGATTCAATTTTATATTTTCTGTAAATGTGTTTAAAAACGGGAGGAGGATGTTTTCTTCCGATCTGCCTGTGAAGATCATTTTGTAAAGCGAGAACAGAGATTTATAAACTTCTTTTTAGGAACATTCATTTAAATATTTTAATAGAATGTTTTGAATAAAAATGTCATTTAGAATACGATAGGAATTTTTACATGATTGTAAATGTCAAGTTTCTTTATATTGTATATCCCGTACCAAGAACGGTGTACTGCCAGTTTTTTTAATATGAACAAACGATAGGCCTGCATGCGTCCATAACAAACAGCAAGATATATCAACGATTTATGCAGAGAAAAAGTCCAACAACTTTTCTTCAAAAAATTTCGTTGCTAAAGAAACTTTTTGAAATGGAGAATCCTCTTTGCTACTTGGAGTTTATTTTTAAGCCCCAAAAATTACAACTTCCTGGGAAAAAAAAATCACCAAATAGACGTTTGGAAAATGGAGGTTCGAAAGAATGTACAATTTGCTTTATCTACTTATTGTATTTTTCCCAAAGAATTTCAAAGTTACCAGTACAGTTGCGCTTATTTATAACAAGCTCGCTTGTAACAAAGTTGTAAAGATGTTCAAAGCCGGTCCGTTTACGTTGTAATAGGAGTGATAATCGCTTATATCGAAGTATCGATACAGCGAATATCTTAGCAACCACATAATCGTTTTAAGCTGACTTCATATATAGTCATTCTTTCAACATCCCCAAAATAAATAGGAATGGATAAAATAAAAAATAATGCGGAAAAATGAAACAAAATGCCGAATAGTGAATTGTGACTAGCATAAAAAAATCTGGTTTGATCTTATGGCTTTTAATACCAGTCAACAGCATTGGTACATATCGCGACAGTACATTTTATAAACACTCAGTGAAGAAGCAAACAATCTATAGATATAATTAGTTGGTACTTCGATTGGTACTTTGGAATATAAAGGGTGTTTTTAAAGATCACAAGGTTATTCTTTAAAACTGCATTTATAAGCTAAAATATAGATTTTACTTTTGCCCTTGAAACTGAAGGATGCGTTCTTGTTTTGCATTTAATTTAATTCAATTCAAATTGTAAATATGTATTATGGCACATTGTTATCTAAAGTATTCTTGCTTATTGCGTCTCGCTCAGGGAAGGACTCAAACCCTAATCTCTGGATGTCCGAGTTCACCAGAGTTTTCAAGGCTCAGGCGGTAGAGTATTACATTCGCCTTACTTTATGCCGAGACTCCTTGGCATTCACTACTACACCTTTGTTTTTTTTTTCTGTTTCTGGAGCTTATTTTTTATTCAAGCAATCTTTTATTTCATATGCCAGGGTTAACAACATTGGCGAAGTGTCAGTACAGAGTCTTTTCAGGAAATGAATCGACCTCTGGTTCTCTTTTATTGTGATCAGATCGAACCAACTGGACTATCAGGACGCGACAGATATTAATTTATGAATGACTATATTAATTTTAATAAAAATGAACGTGTCTAAGTCTTTCCAGAACCTGCCAAGTCCCTCCCTTACCAAAAGTCTGAATCTTTACACACTAAATAGTATCCTAAACATGTGGGTCCGAAAGTCCTTCCGAGAGGTTGGTGGTAGGGGAAGGAGGGTACGGTCCCTGTGGATGCCTCCCCCACTGGGTTCCGGTCTAAATTGGGTGGCACTTCCCGACCGTCCAAACAGTTACCTTACACCTTTCTGGTAGGTCGGACGGTCTGGGTTTCAACAACAACAACACTAATAGTATCCCTTCCGGCCGCCCATTTCGCTGCTCCATGTCTTCGGACGAGTCGGTCGGCCTGGGCTCTCGACACTAATAGTATCCCGGTTACACAAATTGCTGCCAAAAGCCTTCGGGTTGGCCGTGTGGTCTGGGTCTTCAACACTAATAGTATCGATTACGGAATAGAACCTAATGGAGTTGGGTTTTCGTAAAATATTCCACGAGAGACATCAGATATATATTTTCGATTCCCCTCCCTCCAGGGAAACCAAAATAGAAGAGTGTCGAAAAGTCTTTCTAGACCCTTTAAAAGCCTCCTGTGACCTGAAACGCTGAAAATTTGTAAACTTATAATACCGACCTCGGGACTGAACTTCACTAAGCCAATTTTCGATTAAGATGAATACTTTTAATGCTAAAAGCCATACATTGTTAAACAAAATAAAGCTTATTTAAAAAAGCTGCAACTTTATTAATTTTTAAGAATGGTTGAATATCCATACCTTTCACAGACTTAAATACTAGTATAATATGAAATCTGAGAAAAACAATCTCTTGTGAGAATGAGAATTCTGGGAGGTACTTTGAAAGCGATAGCATTTTAGAAATATATTATAAACACTTACCCATCGCTCGTGCACCCATTGATTTATTTTCATCAAAAAATTACAAGAAAAAAAGTTTTGTGTTTCTGTGATAGAAGAAACTTTTTAACAGAACAAAAGTTCAGATCCTCAAATGTTAATGTGTCGAAAGACATTTTCAGCTATATCTCAATGAAAAATTCAGCAACTGAAACCATTTCTGCTTTAAAATTTGTAATTTAATAGCCATAAAGAAATGCTGTGATATTTTTTAATTGGGGGGGGGGGGGGATGAAACAGGGGTGAAAAAAAAGTGAATGGTAGTATATCAATATTTTTCATTCAAGTTTGGAATGTTTGTGAATATAAATTTTCAAAATTTCAAAATGTATGCTTACAAGACATTTTTCCTAGAGTAGTGTGGGATATAGGATAAAGTCCTACAACGACCTTATGGATCCTACACTTGACCTTCTTAATTCCAGTGCCTATAGTTGAATCCAGAAATCCAATCAAAGACAGGACAGAATAAGATGATAAGAACTCGATTCTCAACATTATTGAAAGAGGAGCTGACTACACTTTTAGAATTAAGTTTTACAATGTTTAAATAATTTAATGTATTTAAAAGTACTTAAGTTTAAATATTTAAAATTCTTATTTTTACTTCCCCATACTATGTAATATAGTATATAGAAAAGTAATGTTCTCGCGAAAATTTTCGAATTCGAGATTTTGACGCCAATATATGGTTTAAGACCTCCTTAACACGCTTTGACTATTTTTGGAGTGACGTCCGTCTGTCTGTCTGGGGGTCGATTTCTTGTATACACGATAGCGGCCACCAATATTAATGGATTTTCACGAAATTTTATATCTGACTTTGTTATAAAAAAATCTAGAAATAGATAGAATTTTTTTTTTAATACGCGGGAAAACTTCGATATTTTATATATTTTTTTAACATGGCAACATAGGACAATCATGCATAAAAGGGTTTATTTGTAGCTCAATGATCATGAGACCTAATAATGCCAATTATTGTCGTAAAAAATAGTTGTAAATCTTTTATAAAAAAGTTTTAAAAATTTAATAGGGGGGGGGGGAATTACCGAATGGAGGGGAATATAGCACTGAAGATTCTCCCCATGAAGAACTCGTGTAATTTTTTCATCAACCTCCGATCCCTCTCTATTTACTCACTCTTTTAATTTGCATCACATAAGCATCTAAAAAATAAAAATAAACTACTTAATGTTTAATAATTTTGAGCTTCTTAACCATAAAGTATTTTCTAGACATTAATAATGGTATGATTCAATTTAGAAATTTTGAAGCTTTCTACACATTAGAGATTATTTATACATTATACATATATATTACACATTAGAAATTATATTCACACATTAGAGATTCTTCAGTTATATTTGTTAACTTCTAAAATTTATTAAACTATAACTTTTTTTTTTTCAAAAGGGAATTTGCGAGATCTTTTATTTAATGAAAATAACTTTTAGTAGGTTAAAGGAAAGGAAAGTAGATGCATGTACTTCTTGACGGTTTCGCCCTTTCTTGACTTTATATTATTATTCATTATTTTATTATTATAAATAATATTTTTATTTTTTTTGATTTGATGGTTGTAATCCTCTCGACATTAATTTCTTAATGACTGGCATTTAATTAATTGTTATCCCTATTCTGTATTCTTTAAGCGTTTTATAATACCTAGTCCAGTTTCTTTTCTTGTTCTTTAAGTTTAATTACACATACACACAAATATATATATATAATAGAACAAGCCTCCTTCCTCAGGACAAATTTACATAGCAGTCACTATCAAAAGTGAAAAATTAAAATAAAAAGTGTGTTTGCTGATATGGATGCTCTGTCTGTTTCTTTTGAAGAAGAAAGCATGTTTTGCCTCTAAAATTGCGTGAAACTTTAATTTTATTATTTTCTACTGAATATACAGAATAAATATATATTTATCAGCAATTTAATTGGATGATGTTCATATTCAATAATAAAACCACAATTTGTACACCATTTGGAACTATCACGTTTTCGTTTCATATTAAATAAATAATTTTAAACCCCCAATTTTTGTAATACTTTATTTAACAAAATTTATCATTTGCTCTTTTTAGCCAAAAGTAAAGTTGAACATTTTTGCTCCATTGACAGTGTAATATCTCGAAGGAAAATCTCGCAATTTTGGAAACATGGTCCCAAAACAAATTTACCACAATGAAGATATTACGCCCGCTTTAAATATCACTTTAGAATAAATTGACAGTAAATACCATGCATGATTGTGATATAACACATTTAAGAAAGTTATTTGTAATATTTTGACAGCTCACGCGAGAGAGAAATCACCTCTCACAAATATTTATACGGTGCACATGAAAGAAAACAGGGAGGCTGTCAACAACGCTGCCAGATAAGAGCCTTTAAAGAGACGTTAAATATGACACTCGTAAAAAACTGCGATGACAGTAATAATGACAATAATAATAAACCCATCCCGGTGTTGTTACGGTAAGTGCCTCAAATACCGATTACAGCCAGCGGTCTGTTGGCTATCCTTATTTCTTTACAAGCACTGCGATAGCTGACTCAAGTGTCCAGCGGAAGGTCATCAACATAAGGTCGGCGCAAAAAAATAATAAAAAGTCAAATATTCCCACCCCCGGCCCCTCAGAATATGCAACTCCCGCCCACACCGATGCATATGCAAATTTATCCGCCCTCGCCACCCAATTGGAATTTGCTTACGCTCCTCCCCCGCAACCACTCGGGGTCCAATGGGAGGCGAGAGTTCACGTGGCTCACCCGCTATTGATCGAAGCACGTGGGTTTTGGTTTGCGCTCTTGCACGCGTACCCCATTATTTCTTTCTAATACCGCCCTCCCCCCCCCCCCCTTAAATTTTTTTTTATTCCTGTTTCCCTCTTAAGAAGTATACTAACTGGAGAGATAGGGTAGCTTAGTAAAAGGAAAAATAAAAAAAATCGCCACCGTGGCCCCCTCTCTTCATATACGACAAAAATAAATAAGGAGGTAAAAACTCGCCCCCCCCCCCCCTCTTCTTTGAACTTTTTTGCCTATATTTTTGTAGTGTTGTTGTCGAGGCGACCCGTGCGAGGGATTTTTTCTTTATTTTTCCCCCTTCACCGTGCTTTGAGAGAGGCGCGAATTCATTGAATTCATCTCAGTCCTGTCGGTTTTGTAAAACATCCGGGTCCTGGGAGTTTGACGGAGTGATTTTCAGCCCATAAGGATATCCCCTTTTCTCTCTCACTCTCTGTAACCCCCCCCCCCCCCTCCTCCCCCTGAGTTCGAGTTGTGTACAATAGCAGCCGAGTCCGTCCTCCGGTTTCGAAAACCACAAATGGATTCTTCGTACTTTGGCTCTTAGGGATCCAGTCATCAAATTTTAATTTCCCAGTTGCAGCAGCGCTGGAAAGAGAAGAAAAAAGGTGTCTTTGAGGGTGTGCGACTGTACGGGACCCACGGCCATTCATTTTTCATCCTTCAGACACTTGACTCGGGAATGCAAATTTGAAATATATCACACAATCGAGACGGGAGAGAGACGAGGAGATCACAGAAGTCCTTACAAAAGGTTGTTTGTGGTATAATGATTTGATACCCCGTTTCAATCAGTGCTTTTGGCTATGCAGCCGACATTCGGAGACAGGTGGCCAAAGTAGGATTTCAAATTTTTAAATTGATAGGCGTCTGATACATAACTACGAATTTAATAAGAAAGACTAGAATATACAAATAATAATAATAATAGCTGTTATTTTTCCATACCTAAACTTAAAAAAAAGAAGGGTTAGAATTTGGCGAGTTTTATTGCACCTGTTTTTATTGCATTAGGACAGTTCTACCTATATTGGTTCAATATCGGCCCAGTATCAGTAACGGCAAAAACTCAAGCGCCAATGTCGGTCCGTTATGAGTAACATAGGCAAAAGGATCCGCATGGAAATTTTTATGCAGTATTGCAGAGTGGTCATATTCGTGGAAAATATTGGCCATATTCAGAGAGTGCTGTATATATTGGTTCACTATAGGCCCAATATCAGTAACGGTAAAAAGCCTAAGCGCCACTGTTGGTTCGATATCAGCCCATTATGATTAGCATAGGCAAAAGGTTCAGATATAAATGTTTGCGCAATATTGCGTAATAATTAATCGTGGCCTCAATCTAGGAAGAGGAGAATATAAGGCTCCCTTCGTAACCTGGATACTTCATATTACAGAGTAAAGTAGTTACTTTGTAATAAAGTATTCGGAGGTTCAAGTTCACAGGGCAAGTCTTTGTATGAACTTTGATTCACATTTTATTTACAAAGAATTTTACATAGACATTTAATAAGCACTCGTGCTTTGGTACATTCCAGTGTTACTGAAACATTTTAGGACTGTAATCCCTATCATCTTTGCACCCGATTTCTCCTTTTCCATTTCTTTTTCGCTTTTCAACTTTTCCCCTTTTTCCAGATTTTTTTATTTTTGTTTTTTCCCTTTTCTCTAATTTTTCTTTTAAAATTAAACAATTACAAAATTTTCACATTTCCCAAAACTTTTCACCGCACACAAGTTTGAAAAACGCTGATGTATTTCGTTAATTCTCAAGAGTTAAAAATGTAAATAAAAAAACATCACGGTTCAACAAAGTTTAATCACAACGATATATTCTATCACTAACATATACCATTCATTGAAACATGCGTATGCTTCATAGAATTCTTCGCTGTCATTTTTTTACTGAAAGAGTTCAGAGTTCTAGCATTTAGTACGGAAATCCTTAGTTTCAGGTAAACGAACTCTACAAATGTTCTATATTCCCGCGTTTTACTTTCCTTTTCACCGCTGTAAACACGTATAAAGTTGCGCTTGCGCAGTGAGTTCAATAGAAATGGGAAGGAAGGTCTGATTTTACGGTCTGGTGTTAATGTGGGATACATTGTCCTAATATATTTAGTGACAAGTTCCATATTTCTTCAACAAAAGTTGATACCAGTACAATAAAAAATATTCGTCAGTACTATATATAGAAAATATTAAAATAATTATATAGATAAATTTGATGTTCCCTACTTTTTGTTTTAGGGATAATCGACAAAATACTTTTAACTGTTCAAATATCGACAATTAATAAAATTGTCTTGTATTTTTACTTTTAAACAAAATAATTTAAAAAATAATTTAACAAAGTGATTTAAAAATAAATAACATATATAATTAAATAAAAAAGTATAAGAGAATAGGCGCTTTAGTAGGTAATAAAAAATTCCATTTTATTTTTAAACAAAATATTGTATTTTTACTTTTAAACAAAATAATTTAAAAAATAATTTAACAGTAACTTAAAAATAAATAACATTTATAATTAAATAAAAAAGTATAAGAGAATAGGCGCTTTAGTAGGTAATAAAAATTCCATGATTCTGCGATTATCTTTCAAAGTTTATTACCAACTGTTTTCGAACTGAAAACATGTTTCTCAACATATTTTATGACATAATAATATATCCATGCACTAATTCAAGTTAAATTCCTTATAATATGATTGTGGTTAATAAATATACAAAAAATTGTCAATCTTATAAGTAGTTCCTTCATTAAGTAAACATCATTATTATTTAAAGAAAATATGCACTTAAAAATACAGATGCAAATTGCATTCATAAATCCCACAAATATGAACTTATAGGAAAATATGCAAGATATTTTGTGAAGAAAATTAGTATATTTGGTATTATCTTTTATATCAGGTTTCAGTATTTTTTTACATAGAATACCATCAGTATTTTTAGTATTTTGTGCAAAAAATTAGTGGGCTTGGACTTGGGCTTAGAATTCGTGAAATAGATTTATTCCTACATTAAAGATAGTTGTTCGTTTCTATTATGAATGTCATTTTATTTATTTATTTATTTTTTATATTAAGTTCTTCTGACAACATTGGGGCCTTTATTGTTCATTTTATCCATTGATGATTTACCTGATCTTTTACTTATTTCTAAATGCCTATTGTTTGCCCGAAGGCTTTATAATGAATAAACACATCGTAACAATCAACGATTGTATTGCTCTGCAGGAAGATTTAAATAGTTTGATAGTATGGTAATTACGTAATCATTTATCTTTAAACTATTGTAAATGTCCTGTTATGAGTTTTTCACGTAAGTCTATATTATTTTGATTAATAATTATACTTTAGAAGGTAATATCGTAAAACGCTGTTATGGGTCATTTTCTCTAAATGGGCTTTTTCATCTTTCTTGTAATAATTTTTGTTTTCTATTTCTCAACCTGTTATCTGCATTATATTTTAACATGGGTGATTTAAACTAAAAAAAAAGCAGTAGCAGCGATCATTTGGGGGAAATTAAATAGAAAATCCAAATTTTTTTATTTTCAAGAAAAGTAAATAACAGCATGAGAGAGAAATGAATGAAACTTAATACAGGCAACTGCTTTGTTATATATATATATACATATATATATATATTATATATATATATATATATATATATATATATATATATAAATATATATATATATATATATATATATATATATATAAATAAAAATTGAAGGATTTTAATCGAAAATTATGCATAAACTACTGTATGTACAAAAAAACCCATCTCTAGCATATCTGTTACAAATGAGTAACTATAGGCCAAGACTAAGGATAAAGATAGAAGGTAACATATCACTACAATGGAAAGGGGGATGAGAAGAATATTAGAATTCAAAAATCACAATTAAAAGTATATGAAAATAAATAAAAATAAAACACGGCAAAAATGAGAATAGGCAATAACAAGCAGCTCAAGATAAGAGATTAAGAATAGAGAACAATCAATTGAAACTACACAAAAAATAGCGGTTAGTTCGAAATTGCATTCTCATCAGGACAGCCATACAATTCGAATTAAAACCGATAGAATAGCCAGTTTCTGACAATGGCGATAGTATTTAACTATAGACCCCATTGAAACTGTCTACTGGCTAGTGGAAGGAGAAAAATAAATCAATTGAATTACAAATCTAAAAAATAATACCTCCTCGAACAGAAATATGAACTCAAAAGCATTGCACCACGTGTAAGATAAACTAGTGACTGAGCATTTCACCTCACTTCGTCAATGCTAGTGGGTCCCGGAATGAATACATTTGAACGATACATAATATGTAAGGAGACTTTCAAAAATAGCAATCAGTATAGGACTCAGGACAAGTGGAAAATAGTCATTCGAAAATAGTAAACAGTATTAGACTCAGGCCAAGTGGTAAGTTAGGTGATAAGAATGGGTGAATTCTCAAAAATGAGTTATCCAATCAAAGATAAATAATGCATGTGTAAAGTTATTGCGTGGTATAATTGAAATTATTAATAATATTATTTACAAATACTTCCGGATAATGGTAATTTTGACAAATGCGTTTAAGATTATTGATGTGGAGAAAGTGAAACCGAGGATCAGAAAGACGATGTATTCGAAATAGCTGGTTTAAAATGATGTTTCTAAACAATTGAATAGAATTACAAGATTGATATGAAAGCAGCTTTATGATAGTGAAGTTGTAATAATCTTTTTTATCATAGAGATTGGTGATTACATGATTATTGAGGGTATCTAAATTTAGGTCTAAAAAATTAACAGTGTGACTAACGCTAGGCTCATTAGGAATTAATTCTAGGTTAGAAGGGTAAAAATCAATATTAATGGGATAGGAATCATCAATGATAATACAAATTAAGTCGTCAACATATCTATATATA